>JASDQU010373170.1:124118-149380 GCA_032191745.1 Picea mariana
TTTATATGATATGTAATCTTTATATTCTGTACATTATCATTCTTGGGAGCTCCAAATCCTCTTGAGGGTACAACCTCTGTTTTGCAAGCTGCAACTTGTCGAGAGAACCAACTCTCTAGTTTCTCTAGCACCCACTAGAAGGAAGCACCTACTCCCTGGTTTCTCTAGCACCCACTAGAAGGAAGCACCTACTCCCTGGTTTTTCTGTCTGCAACCAGATGGAAGCTACAACTCCCTATGTTCAAGCACCCACTTGAACCTCTAAGGACAACAGTCCTCCCTAACACCTCCCTACCACCCTGATTATAAATCTTTGCTACTAAAACTTATTACAGTGATATAATGTTCATCAATGGCTTACTAGTCTCAACATTGTTCTTCTACACTGCCTTGCTATGCTTGCATCAGTTTCTTCCTTCTTGCATCCTCTTTATCTTTCTAATATTCTCCCTTGTCTCAGCATGCACACCTCATCTTTCTCTTCTTCTCATAGATAGGCATCTCTATTTTTTTTTTTTATTCTATGCTTCAGCTCCTGCACATCATGCTTCTACATGCATGCATATCTCACAACAACAACAACTACAATCTCTTCATTGTTCTCCATTTTTATAGTCTCACTGAACCTTGTGTATGCTGCATGCATTATCCCACTGAATACACTCTACTGCGTTCATCATCACTATCAATTCTCATGGGGTCTTTTGGTTTCACTTGCTGTAATAGTCTTTGACCCCTTTTTCATCTGTCAGTCGACTCTATGATGAGTCTACACTTCACTGGCAGTTGCCTTGAGACTCTTTGTCTTCTCTGGCAATCACACTGAAGCCTCTTTGAATTTTCTGTGAAGAAACAATCAGTGGTTTCTAGCAGTTCCCCAGACATCCTCCGGGTACTCATACTCTTGGTGCCTTTTCCCTTTCTGTGTAAAAACTGCACAGTGGGCACTAGGTCTTCTAGCTAATCCCCTTCCTTTTCAGGTGATCTATGGTGATGTCCAAATGCCTATTCATAAGGCGCTTTCGTGACTTGTGTTTCGGGGATCTTGGGATAAGGCATATAGACTCTTCAAGTTGCGATCTCCGAAATGGAACTTAGTTGCATGCTAGCTCCTCCCTTAAACCTTCGATAATGTAACCTTGGTTGTGACCATAGGCCTAATAAAAAAGGCATTTCGTGATTTCACATTTTGGGTTTTCTCCCTGAGTCTGTTATAAACTTAATTTGCACCATACATGCTTACCTGGCATCAGGCCATCTCAGATCCATTCTTTGCCAAAGCACTATTGAACATCCGGAACAAGGTATGTTGGTCTAACCATGTATTTGCTGAAAAGAAATGGGGTTTAAGTCCGGGGATGAAGGTAGAAAGTAGATTTCTTTTGGTCACATCTACATGCATAAGATAACCCTATTTACTAGTCCATAAGGGGATTTCCCTCACAAAATAATTGGCGACCATACTGGGGAAGTGTCTAAGGTTCCTGGGAATTTTATATTTTTGGGTAGTTTTAAAAGACTAGTTTTCTTTCCTGTTTTTTGAAGTTTCTGCAAAGTCTGAGCTAACAGAGAGTCTGGTCTTCCATACTAGCTATCTTTGTTATTTGCTTGACTGTTTTTTTCGAGACCCACAGAGGTACACGCAGCCTACATAAGGTCCGCACGCGTGTACCCACGCCCTACTTTCTTATAGCCCACGTGTAAACGCTAGCTGAAAAAGCAACAATAACGTGTAGATTCCAGAAATGTTTTGAGGCAGTCATCCTCTTCCTTGTCAGAATCAGTCATTCTCATGAGTTTTTTGGAATTTTTTCTAGTCCTGGTTGTTTGCAGTCTCAGTTTAGATTGGTTTGTTTTATGAATTTTTTCCTTACATTGTTTTCCTTTTTTCTGTTAAAGAGAGTGTCTAAGCCTTCAAGAGATCCTGGTTCTCAATATCACTAGTCTCTTCCTAGTTTGGATTGTCTGTGTTTATTTGTTTTAGATTTTTAGAGATACACGTAGCCTATATAAGGCCAACACGTGTGTACACACCCTCTGGCTCTACACAGCTCGCGTACACACGCTTGTTGTTGAATTGTCAGTAGTGTGCTTGTGCAGGATAGTTTTTGTTGAGGGTGGGGCAGTCATCCTTTCCCTTGACAAGAGTTATACCTCTCAGGTTTTTGAATCTCTGTCCTAGCAGTCAGTAGCTTAGGGTTGATCTTAGCCATAACTTTCTTTTTCATTTAAAAGTTGTCATCAAATTTTTTTTTTTCTTTAGGGTTTTTAGACAAGTGTGAGAGTCCTTTTTTAAAAGTTGCTAGTGTGTGATTTATTGAAGTGATTCTTTGCGATATGAGATTAGGCCAGAATTTTTTCTTGGTTTTTGGCTTGTTGATATTTTTCCTTTTTGCTTTGTGAGCATTCAAATAAAAAAAAATCTTTCATTTTTCTTGTTTGGTTGAAAAGTGTTGTTTTGCATTAGTAACCAGGGAAAAGTCTTTTATTTCATAAGCTATTTGCATTTTACATAGATCATAAGTAGCTCGTAGTAGAGTGAAATTTTGTTTTGAGTTTACTGTTCAAAAATCTTAGAAAATTGAAAAATAAATGAAAAGTTGTTGAAATTTTGCATTAAGTGAAGGTTTTTGTTTCCAGCTTTTTGTCCATTTTTACTTTCGTCTTTCAAACATCATCAGTTTCACTTTCATACCCTTTGACATAAGACAAACCATAAAATTAACTCTAAATCTAAAATTTATTAGACTTTTATGGTTGTAGGGTTAACCAACTAGTTCAAGATTAGGGCCTTGGATTAGGTTGGAGAGGAAAATATTCAAGGCCATTAAAATCAAACATTGGAGTCTGATTTGGGGAGTGTCCAAGTCTATTATTGTGAAAGTTATATAGGACCCCCCTCTAACACAAGGGATAGACACGAGGTTGCATGCAGAAAGGTAGCGGAGATAACCCCTCCAAAGTTGGACCAATCGTAGTGGAGAACACATATAGAGGGCTTGTCTTGGGATTCCGTCGATTGCATTTGCCACGGGGATTCGTGGGTCCTTAATCCATTCGATGTCCTCAGTTTTCTTCTATACTACTTGCTCTCGATACCCTTGATAGGTTTCAAGCTCAATACCCTGCTCATTGTGGTCTACCCGACTTTCGACTGTACCCACCTAGTAAATGTTCACGCGCTGGCAACCTAGTTGCCTATATTTTTTAGGGACATACACAGGTGACTGCAGGGGTATACCATGGTACCTAGGACATACATCATGCCACACTTTACAGAGTGTACCCAAAGGGTGCTTCCATTTTCAAGTTTCACTTGCACCGGTAAGTTGCTCTAGTGTTTGTTGTTGTAACTGTTCTTCCAATTAATTTAGTGTTTGCCTGTCTTATCTTATAGGGACTTTTTTTTTAGTGTGTGTTGATTTTGAATGATTAGAATGACCTAGAGTGTCTTTGATATCCTCACATAGTGGAGGATAATGAGCTCTACTGGTCATGAAGGCTTCTTGGCTTGCCATCGGTTACACTAGAGCCACCACCACCACCACTAAGGTGAAAGCTATACCAACAAGGGTCTTTTGAAGAGACCGGGTCACAAGAAATTGTGCTCGACCAACATCCAGAGGAATCAACCGCTTTAGAAATTGGAGTGAAAGCTTTTGGTCTGGTTGAAACCTCCACCACTAATATTTCGACACCCACCATCGTATCGATTCATCCTTACGAGTGACAGACAGTGCCGCACACAGAAATGGAAACAAATGTTGTTACTCCTTCTGGGAATTCTTCAATTCCCACTACGGTTGTCACCACAGGAGTGTTTCCACCTCCTAACCCACCATCACTGGTCTAAGCCACCATGGTCTTGACCGCCTCTACATCGTACAGTGGTCCGATCGCATCTCTGGCGGCGGCCACAACCCCTTTCACACCAAGTGCGACATGCCCTCCTTTCTCATATGGGATGCCTAGTTCAGGTACAAGTCCTATACTTTCCTACTCCACTTCACAGACTTCAGGTCTAGGGGAAGGGATCTCTATTGCTCCTCTGCAAGGACACATGGGGGGCACTCCTAATCCTTTTAATGCCTTCCCTTACAGGGGAGGTCATAAACCTCCTTTGTCCCCTTCACTCAGTGGCATGCATAAGCAATCCGCCGGGCCACCTACACACCATAGTTTATTTGGAGCAGGGAGTCAAGGACCACCTTCACATAATATGCCAGTAGGTTCAACACCATTTCTTTGTTCGGTGCATTTGGTAACAACGCCTTCTCATCAACTTCTTTCCCGACTGGGGGAAATCCTAGTTTCAGACAATCTATTCCTATGCAGGGTACTATTCCTGCACAGGGGGCACACCCACAAACTCTTCCACATAAGGGCCTTGGAATTCTTGGCAGGGATCTGTTCACTTGTCCAAAATTCTGATCTGGGGTAATTATTTCCACAATCAATGGAACCCCGGACAAAGTACTATGCCTATCCCCATGGGACCGACATGGGGCAACCCTTCCCAAATTCCTTCAAATGTAATGCATACCCAATCGTCTATTTCCTATTTTGGAAATCAGCCAATGATGTCTCCTCACATGCAAAATCCATACACTAGCCATGACCATGGTTTTTACCAAAACCTAAGCTAGCAGTTGAACGTTTCCTGGCAACCTGGTGCTAGTCAAACTCCAGGCCCCTTTTTCCTCGGTTATCACCAACAATCCAAACTACCCTTTCCTGGCAACCTTGCATTTTCCATATTTGAAAAGGTTGTTGAATGACCCTATCTTTCACAATCCGCATTGGCATCCTATGCCGACGAAGTTGCCTTCGGACATCCCAAAGTTCGAAGCCAAGCCTAACGAAGATCCAGGAGATCATATGACTACCTTCCATCTTTGGTGCTCATCTAACTCGTTGAAAGATGACTCCGTACAATTGTGATTGTTTCAATGCACTCTCATTCGGAGTGTCGCGAAATGGTACATTGAGCTCGATCTCTCAAGATACTCTTCCTTTGGTGAATTGGCTATGGATTTCCTAAACCATTTCCAATTACCAGTGAGATACGATGCTGGTACATAATTGCTAGCCAATTTCTCACAGACAAAAGCGGACCATATCTCTTATCACATTAGAGAATGGAGATGCCAAAAGAGTTTAATTAAGGTACCAGTCCCACCAGCATTCCTGCTCAAGTGGTTCCTTAAGTCTTTGGTCCCACAGTTGTCCAAAGACGTCGTGACGTCTGGAGTATTTTCCGAAGAATACACCATCATGAGAGCTCAACAACTTGAGCTCATCCATTCTCAATCCTATTTATTATACGAGATATTTCCAGATGCACCACGCTCAATACTTGATAAAACTAGACAGAGAGTTGGACCACATGTTGATGGTATTGTTGGTTCAGCACAAACAAATCCCGCTGAGCAACTAATAAATCATTTGCAATAATTTTCTATACAACACACAGCGGCCAACCAAACTAGTTCTTTGGATGCTCCCCCTACCAAAATGCCGGATGTACACATAGTGCAATCGACTAATCCAAAGGCCACCCAACAACCTGAAGGAAGGAAAAAACAATGAAAGAAGGGTAAGGGGGATAAGAAACCCATAGATAATGCTAGCAGGGGCAATACTGAGAAATGGAAGGTGAGGTATCCATGAAACCTGTGCGTGGAGGACCACCCAACCCACCTTTGTCCCCGGCTTGCAGAGGCCCAAAAGTTTGTGACACAACAACAACCTGTTGTGTTAACCAATCCATTCCAACATGGGCAAAATCTAACACAAGCCTCTGCAAGCATGGAAGGGGGCAACCAAGGACCCTTTCCCTCGTCGAATAACCCCGCATTTGCGAACGTATATATGGTGAGGGGTGATGCTTTTATATTGACTAGAGCACATGACTATAGTAAACCAAGCACTTATGAGAAGGGTAAAGAAGATGAACTCCCATCTCTTCCTCTACAGATTGAGAAGACGTTGGGTGAAACAATGACATGCATTCCCAAAGGCACATTCAAAAAAGATTCTCATAACCCAAATGCAAGGGCCGCCCAGAGCTACTGTGTGGTTGAATATTTATCACAAACCCCTTGTGCGATGACCGCTTTGGAGGTCCTCCAAAGCTGCCCTTCCTAGAGGAAAGCCTTGTTAGCCGCTTTAGGAACTACCAAGACTTGTAATCCAAGTACAATCATGATGGATACAACCGAATTAAAACCTCATCTGGCTTACCACGTAGCGTTTCATATAGTAGTGGCTTATACCACAAAAATTTTTACTTGAAATATATTGTGCAAGGTGGTTGATGAGGGCGCCTCGACATGTGTTATGTCATTGGCATGTTGAAAGGCCATTGGCCAACCCATTTTGTCTCCATCACCTACTCTCCTCACTGCTTTAGATGGTCGTTCGCTCCGACCACATGGTATCATTCCTTCTTTCCCCATGCAGTTAGGAGGGAAGACCGTGTGTGTCGAGGTAGAAGTAGTCGACACACCCCTCAACTATAATCTCTTGTTTGGAAGGAATTGGACTTATGCCATGCAAGCTGTGGTTGCTACAATTTTCTGGGTCTTGTTGTTTCCACATGAGGGTTGGATTGTGACCATCGATCAATTGTCTTTCTCTAGACCTGACCCTGCATTGGGGGCATCCACGGTCTTGATGATTGATAATCCTCAACAATGTGTAGTCAATGTAGGGGTTGGTTTGTGCCCATATTTGATGGGTACCTTCAATTACCCACCCCCTCAAGGCGATATCAAGTTTATATCCAATCAACATAAGGTTGATATTTTTCAAGTTTTGTCATTCCACACAACTTACTTTGATGATCCATGGATACTTCCTTTCCCATTGGCCACGATAGATGGGACAGGGAACCTGGGCATGTCCATGCCCTTGTCTGCAGCTGAAGTAGCATACTCTTTAGTCTAGCAAGCTGCAACCTACACTGATCCAACTCCTGCACAATAGTTTGATCCACTTCTAGAACCTATTTGGGCTCAAGGTTCTCTCGCTAACACCGATTCGTTAGACTTAGTGTTTTTCTCTGACGAAGCAGTAATCGAAGCAATGACTAGTCTGGAAAAACCTTGGGAATATCTTCATCACAGATCATATTTCCTCCCAGAGTTAAGTCGAATTGAAGTAGGAGAGTTCACCATGACTATGACAGGATATCGTTCTTGTCCTATTAATCTCTTAGCTACACACACAATTTATGCTGAGGATAATATGGAAACCATCATTGAAACCATACTGATCAATACCTCCCGAAACCCTGGCATTATGGAGAATGTTTTCGTCGGAGATGACTACTCCTCTAGAGAGATTCAACTCTATACAGATCTTTTAAAGAATTCCGTGACGTTTTTTCCTGATCTTATGAGGAAATGCCAGGTATTGATCCAAAAATAATCGAACATGAAATCACATTGTATCCTGATGCCAAGCCTGTTCGGCAAAAGCTTCGTCCCGTTAATGCTAGGAAAGCAACAACCATTAAGGTTGAGGTTGAGAAATTTCTAAAGGCAGGTTTTATCTATCCTATCCATTTGACCCAATGGGTGTCAAATCCTGTGCCGGTCAATAAAAAACAAGGTACGATTTGTGTATGTACCGACTTCCGTGATTTGAACAAGGCATGTCCCAAAGAAAATTTTCCAACAACATTCATCGACCAGATCATTGATGAATGTGCTGGTTGTGAGGCCTTTTCTTTCATGGATGATCTTTTGGGATATAATCAAATACAAATCAAACCCGAAGACCAACACAAAATCAAATTCATTTGTCCTTGGGGTACATTCGCATATCGTAAGATGCCTTTTGGTCTTAAAAATGCTGAAGCAACCTTTCAGTGGGCCATGTCTTTTTCTTTCGATGACCTCAAGCATATAGTCGAGGCCTATCTAGATGATTTAGCATCTTGATCTCGCAATAGAACAGATCATTCCACACACCTCTAACTTATCTTCGAACGTTGTCACTACTTTCGGATTCGATTGAATCCAAACAAGTGCAGCTTATGCATAATGTCAGGATGATTGTTAGGTTTCATCGTCTCAATGATAGGGATTATGGTCGATCCTCTCAAAGTGGAGGTAATAATTCAGTTCCCCCGCCCCCCGCGCACAATCCTTCAACTTCAGAGTCTACAAAGCAAGGCGAATTTTCTAAGACGCTTTATCGCTAACTATGCCAAGATCACCAAGGGCTTTATGTGCCTACTTAAAAAAGAAATTCCTTTTTACTGGGACAATGCCGCTCCACGCTTTTTCACCGCATTGAAACATGTGCTCACAACTGCCCCTCTGCTCCAACCACCTAACTATAACAAGGATTTCTTATTATATCTGGCTGTAGCAGAGTCAACCATTGGCATGGTCTTAGTTCAGGAAGATGACTTGTTCTCAAAATATGTCATCTATTACCTGAGCCGAGGCCTCATAGGAACGGAACACAATTATTCTCATATCAAAAAACTTGTGTTGGCAACAATCCATGCTGTTCAATGGTTCTGTCATTATGTTCTGTTTCGTAAGACCACCATCATTGCTGTCATGAATCCATTTCAGTACATGTTGACATGATGGGTAATAGGTGGAAAAATCAGTAGATGGATAGTCATCCTCCAGGAGTTTGACTTAGATTTGATTTTAGCGAAGTCCAAAAAGTCACTGGTCTTCGCAAAAAATATTTTGGAACTTCCGGTTGAGTCAGGTGATCTTGTGCCTGAAGAGCCGCCTATCAAAGGAGATATGATTTTTATCACCTCTTTGGATCCTTGGTTTGGATATATACTTATCTATCTCCAGACTTTGAAGTGCCCCACCACTGCTTCTCGTGATGAGCATCGACGCATACGCCAACAAGCTAAGAATTATCTCATACTCGATGATACATTGTATCAGAGAGGTGTAGACTGCATCCTACGCCGATGTCTCACTCACGAAGAAGAAATTATCGTGCTTAACTATTTCCATACCAGATCTTGTGGCGATCACTTGTCTGGGTTGGAAACAACCCAAAATATTCTACAAGCAGGTTACTTATGGCCGACACTTATCAAAGATTGTATCGAAGTGGTCAAGAAGTGCCACCCATGCCAAATCTTCTCTCAGAAGATGAGGGCACATCCCACTCCCATGTTTCCTATCATCACAGTTGGTGCCTTCACCAAGTGGGGGATTGATTACACTATATGCAACCCTCCTTCAGCAAGGGGGAAATGCTTTATCATCGTAGCTGTAGACTACTTCACAAAATGGGTTGAAGCTATGCCAACGTTTAAAGATGATGGAGAGACTACAACTCTCTTTTTATTTAACTAGATAATCGAAAGGTTCAACATCCCAAGAGAGATTGACACTGACCATGGAAGTCACTTTCAAAACCAGATGATGATCAAGTTAACGTCAAAGCTTGGGTTATGACAGGAACATTTGTCACCCTACTACCCCCAAACAAATGGTCAGGTGGAAGCTGTAAACAAAACTCTTAAGACCATTCTACAATGAACAATCAACTCAACCAAGTCAAATTGGCATTTGATGTTATACTCAAAATTATGGGCTTAACGAACATTTCTTAAGACTACAACTAGTTTCTCACCTTTCCAACTCGTTTACAGGCTAGAGGCAGTCTTTCCCATCGAATGTCAGATCCCGTCTCTAAAGTTGGCAGTACAATTATGGCCAGACACTTCTCCACTTGAAGAACAGTTAGTATACCTTGAGAAACTCAATGAGTAGCATCGTGATGTGACCTTGGCCAACGAGGCAACATAAGGTCAAGTGTTAGTATGATAGGTTTGTTCATCCTTGGATTTTCTCTGAAGGTGACCTTGTCCTGCTCTATGACCAAGATAAGGACCCCCCGGGGGTAGGAAAATTCAAACCCATGTGGTTCAAACCTTTCATCATAAAAGAGGTTTTAAAAAAGGGTGCTTATCGTCTAGTTGATTTTGAAGGGAATGCTTTGGCGGAGCCTAGAAATGGACTTTACCTCAAGAAGTATTGCTCCTAGGTAGGTTACTGTGGGTAACTTTTTGTAACATATGTATAGTCTTTGTAATATTACTTTTTAGTTTCTTTTATTGTTATGGATGTGTCTTTGATGTTATCTTTTGTCACTGTGGCAGATGTCAAGTGATTCCAAGGTGTTCGTTGGGTATGCAGATGGTGATAGTTGGCACACTCAGAGGCTTGCCTCCACAGCTTGGGTAATATTTACACCTCAAGGCCAATTATTATCTTTCGGAGGTATATGCTTAGGTGACACCACAAACAATGTCATCGAGTATAGTGCAGTTATTGAGTTGCTTCGTGAAACTTTGTCATTTGGTATCTCTCATCTCTGGGTCTATCTCGACGCTCAGCTGGTTGTGTCTTAGTTAAACAGAGTATACCGTATTCATGATCCAACTTTACACCGATGATTCCTTAGGGTACGTCTCTTAGAACAAAACTTTGATTATATTACATATTTTCATGTTCCTAGGAGATTAAACCAAGTTTCAGATACTCTAGCTAATCAAATTTTAGATTGGCATCTTGCACACATATGAAAGAACATTCACATAAACCTGTAAATACATTTTTTTTGCACACATGATCCATAAGACACAAAAGATAAAAAAAAACCATATATAATATCATAAAGTAACTAGATCACATAGATGGACACAAGCACCTCAAAAATATGACCAATAACGAGTCATAGGGCTTATGGACTCAAAACATATATATAAGTAGTGCTCATGGCATGTAAATTGTCTAGCTAAGGTCAAGGCCTGTGGGCCCTGTTACACTGATCCACAACGTTGGCTAAACGCCGAAACAACTGGACCCATGTTCATGGTGCCCCCACTACATGAGGCTACATAGATGGTGGAAGGTCCTCAATCTCTACCATAGAGACCATGTGAGTGAGAACAGTAAAGTTCCTCTCGAATCGTCTCAATACCCTCTCAGCCTCCTAGGTTGGAAGATCTCCTTCTACTGTTGGTCCCCTTGCGGCGGCAGATGTGACCCCTGGTCAAGGACTACGCCCGTTCCTTGCATAGTCAGCCAGTCACACAGGTCGCACATCTGCACATAACGAACACATATCCATCAAATACTCTGGTATAACAAAAAAAAATGATATATATAACAAAAACAACATAAAAATTACATATGTTAAAAAAAAAAAAACTAGAAATGTGGAGACTTACCCATCTCCCCTCGCTCCTCACTAGGCGGTACTGGTATCTCAGGGTCTCTCGAGAAATCAATCTTGGCATAGGGGTAATCCTCTATAACTGGGATCTGTCGTGACAAACACGCGAAGAAGTCATCATCAAAGGACTCATTGGTCCTTCCACCAACCTGTTGCGGCAGTAATACTACCCATCTACACATAGCAAGTAGAGAGGCCTGATGTCCCGGTACCACTACTCGAGGACTAAAACTCAGAACTCTCTCAAAAAAGAATGAGCACAGAATGGTCCCAAACCTGAAGTTCCTCTGTGTCCGCAAACGATAATCTGTTAACTGCCTCTTCATACACTCAAGCAAAGTGGTACTCCAATCAAACATTTGTGCATTTAAGAACTGGACTGCACAGTTCATCTGTGCATGGGACGCCTGATGTAGAGCCACAAAACCAGTGATTCTCCCAATAAGAAATACTATCGCCTATAGCGATAAGTCAGTAATCTTGCTTATGGGAACCTGCGAGGTTGAGCAGTCTGTATCATCTGCACAGTATAGACCTATCAATTTTGCTATGTTATGCGGCCCTGAAGGAAAAGTCCAGAAGTTGACTGGTTCCCCTCTCTTGGAGAGGCCAGTCAAAAAGTAAATGTCCTCGGTCGTGGGCACCAGTGACTGCCCCTCTAACATGAATGCTTCTGCATCTGGATGCCAGTAGTCAACTAAGGCATTCAATAGCCTAGGTTGTGCCTGCATAAAAGGACATAGGAAAAACTTGAGTAACCCACACTGCATTAAGGCATCCACAACATTGGGGTCTTCCCCGACCAACTCACTAACTTCTTCATCCTCTCTTTCTCTCCAGTGAACATACATCTTGCAAAAAACCAAGGTTTAGGAGATTTAACCCTTTATTTTTAAGCCTTTTTCATTCAATAAGGGGGTCCACATGGGCTGTAATAGTGACAGTCCCATGTACATGTGTGCATAGTTTACTCTGCCCGAATGTACATGAATCCTGTCTCGAGACAGCCCGCGTGGACCTAGGGTCGACCTTTTAAAGGTCGATGCCCCCCTAAAAAATGAAACCCAATGTAAAAATAAAGACTTAAAATGTAAGATAAGAGAGTTTGTACTTACTTGTTCCAAATAGAAGTTTGTTTCATCCACTATAGCTCCTAGAATCACCTCTTTTGACAAAGGGGGTCTTTTGGCTCCAGAGTCAATTTCCAAATCAAGAATGGTGATAATGAGCTGCTAGCTTCTATTTATAGACTTTTTGGCCTCTTTTTGTCATTTTTTTGGCCTCCCTTATCATTTTCTTTAAACCAAAAACCATTTAGAGCGATTTAGGAGTTGCATGAGAGGGATATGATCGGGTATTGGGATAGGTTTTTTTGAGTTTTGGGTAATTTTTGACAGTCCGTGATTTTTTTTTTCGAGGATCAACTTGAACATATAGGTTAGGTTTCTACCCTAACTTTTGTATCTCGTTGTCTTTTTTATTTGCCATAGGATCGATCCCATCAGGTTGTGACATAGAACCATCATAACTGCTTTAGAAGTATCATGACTTGGTGGTAGAGCTTACCAGAACATGGATGCCCTAGGTAGATCCTGGTTGCATTATGGTATCCATGCTCCCTCTAATCACTGTAGGCTTGGGAGTCCTTGTAGTTTTTCCTGATTATGAGTTTGAGCCTCATTTGCATGATTCTTCTTCGCTCTTGACCTCACCCTCAGGACTCCTAAAAAATATAACGGGTCTTCTTTTAAGCCCTTTTCAGACCCTCTAAACATGAAAAGATTGTCAAGTGATCTTGTGACCTTTCATGCTCGTTAAACTGAAATTTGAAGTCACGTTTGTCCGACAGTAGTTTACCCCTTTTTCAGTCTGGACGGTCAATTGTATGAACAAAGGTATACTCTATGGAACTTCATTTCTCTAGAAGAGTTCCCTCAGGTATAATTTTACCCCTTTTTCGGGCCTGAGGGGCTAAATTTACGAAAAAGGAACCCCCATGGAGTCCATAGTTAAGCTCTTTTCATACTCCCTAAAATTGAAAAGATCATCGAGTGACCTTATTCTTTCACACTCCTTAAACTAGTCCAGAAGAGTGTTCCTGACAGAGTCCATAGTTAAGCTTTTTTCAGACTCCTTAAAAATGAAAAAATGGCCGAGTGATCTTGTCCTTATCACACTCGTTAAAATGTTTTTGAATAGACGTTTTGTTGGTGCTAGTTTACCCCTTTTTCAAACCGACTAGACTATCTTCGAAAAAGGTACCCCAATGGAGTCTCCTTTTATGTTTTTTCAGACTCTCTAAATATGAAAAAGCACCAAGCTTACCTTCTCTGGGCTTGTTAAGCTTACATCGAAGGACGTTACCATTGTGTGTTTTGTTAACCACGTTTGCATACCTTATACACCAGCCTTGTAGTAGTTTGCTTCTGCGTCTTAACACCCTTGGCCCCTAGAGGATTTTTCTCGAGTATCATTATTCTGAACATCAGTCTTGTCCTTGCACCTTGAACTTGTATGTTTGTAACACTCGTTCCTCCATTGTAATGTAACAGTCCTTTATTCTTTTTTTCAAAATTATTGAAAAAGACAAAAAAATCAAATATACCCCAAAAAGAGGAAGGGAAAAGTATTTTTTATTTATTGGCAGCATAATGAGTCTCCCTTGGATAAAGCACATCTGTCCATTTGTTCATCAAAGTATGGGATGTAATACGACCTTAGGAATCTATTCTCACTACATAGAGTTGTGTCCTCCTCCATTTGGTTATTCTTCCAAACATATGGAGAGTTTGCATTGCCTCCTGCTTCGTAAACTTATGATTAATGCCATGCTACCTAAGTTTCAACACTTGTCATGCTGTTGTCTAAGGGAAGTTTCTACCAAGCCTGAGTCGACCCCTCTGCAATTTGTCTCTTTCCCTCATACCCGACCATCCTGAATGTCCAGTCAAGTCCTTGTTTGAAATCAATGAAGCCTTCAGTCTGATCATCAAGATTATCTAGTCCATGACCGATGAGTCGTCGAAGACCTCTAGGAAGTGAAGTCGTACACTCATATTACACTCCTACCTTGAGTTTTGAAGATTTTGAAGTTTTTTCTCGAGCTCTGAAGATATCATCTCCATCCATCAGGGCTTATCAACTTCTACAAAGATGGATACTCTAAATGTATATCTTTTTGATTTCGAGATGTAGCTCCGCTATGTATTGTTCACGGCTACACTTTATATAGTTATTTGACATGGATATAGAGTGTATTTGATTGGTATCCATGATTCTATTTTATCCCGAGCATGGGTATGCCCACCTTAGTGAGACATTTGTTATTTTGCAGACGACACCTCCTGGTTCCTAGTCCCTCGGTTCACTTGTTCGGCACATCAGTAAATATTGGTAATGTATTTCGTCCATCAGATTCTCTTCTGATCTCACACATTAGGGGGCATCTGTTATAATCCTAATTTTCACCATACATGCTTACCTGGCATCAGGCCATCTTAGATCCCTTCTTTTCCAAAGTACTGCTGAACAACTCTTTAAAAAACCTATTTTATAAGGGCCCATGCATGCTACTCCATTACTGCATGCGTGTACACACTAGCTGACCTAAAACAGCCCACGTGGACTGACAAAAGCATGAAAAAAGGAAAGTTGTCGATGGAACACACATCTTTGGGTGAGTTAACTGAAACTCCCGACCATATATGGACAAGGGTTTGTCCAAATACCTAGCTTATTCTAGCCTATAAAAGAAGGGTTAGGAGTCCCATTTGGAAGAGGAGAATAAGAGTAAAGAAACTCTGCCCAATTGCACATTCCCATTGTCCCAACCCTTTAGCCATCCTTATGCAAGAAGAGATACAAAGCAAAGAAGTTGGAGGACATTTGAAGAGAAGCCCAGGATCAGGTTCATGGAGCAGTGGCCGGTCTCGACATTGTAAGTTGATTCATTAAAGTTAATAATAAAGAGATTCTTTTCCCGTCCCACTATATGCGTTCTTCATAGTTTAGTAAATATATGTTTGAATCTCTAACCCATTAGTCTGTAGGTAAAATGCATGTGTAGTTTGTTGCTTTTTTTGTATGCAGGTCAGCCTTGGGAGGAGAGCTACTAACAAGCGATCAAGTGTGAACAAGGATTGGCATCGAACATCCAAAACAAGTTATGTTGGTCTAACCATGTATTTGATGAAAAGAAATGGGGTTTAAGTATGGGGACAAAGGTAGAAACTAGGTTTGTTTTGGTCATATCTGCATGCATAAGATAACCCTATTTGCTAATCTGTAAGGGGATTTCCCTCAGAACAGAGTCTCCTTGACTCCTCATATTGTGAACCCCAAAATGGAGCCTAGCTATGCTAGCTACTTACACTTACATGACCAAGAGTTATGACCACTCGTCAATCAAACAAGCATTTCCTTATTTTGCATTTTGGGTTCTCCCATGAGTCTCCTTGACACCTCATATTGCGAACCCTGAAATGGAGCCTGGCTATGCTAGCTCCTTCCACTTATGTGACCAAGAGTTATGACCACTCACCAATCAAATGAGCACTTCAATATCCATATCAATGGTCCACAAAATTCTGCGATCCAATGGCTGTGATCATGTCGTGACCTTACATATCATGAGTTCCCTCAAAACTGCCTTTGAATTTCCTGATTTGTGAGTTAGCGAAATCCCAATTGCTCGCCACGTGTCCTCTAGCTCCAATGGCTAGGATCATTTTGTGACCTTCCATATCACGAGTTCCAACAACCCCTTCCTTTGGAGTTTCCGATCTCTGAAACGTCGAAATGGACCCATATCAAATCAATGGTCGAGATTTCTCATGTATTCAACAACTATTCTCCGCCCCAGGACTTCAACCTTCCAAAATTTGGGGGAGTGGTGAAGCTAAAACTCCTAAAACTAAAATCCCGGAATGACATCACTTGATGACCTGTCATGACCCAAGTGGTTGCCATGTGTCACTCAACATTGTTATTTCCAGTGGCCTAAAATGATGAATCAACTTGACACTTTTCCTTGTATGATTGTGCATGTATCCTTGCTGACGTAGGTTGCCACCTATCCTTGCTGACATGGTCTTCCACATTCACCTCCTGGATCTGATGGCCCAAATTATTCCTTGATCCAAAAATTAATTTTATTTCACAATTTCACATATCACGAGTTTAAGAGGTTAGGGCATCTCGTTCCTTTGACTTTCCAGTCATCGAAAAGGTGATATTTCTCCATGTGTCCTTCGTGGATTGATGGTCCATATTTATCCTCGATCTGACAGATCACATCATTTTGTCATTTCGTGTATCGCAAGTTGGAAGGTTAGGCCCCTCCTTCCTTTGACCTCTCAGTCAGAAAAATGCTGATCTGTAGCCACGTGTCCTGCCCGAAGATGGACCATCCCCCTTCTTTCAGGATTTTGTAATCCCACTTCACCTTGCACTTTAAAGATCATGCAGGTTCTCCTGGATCCAACAATGGTTGATCCCCATGCTCAGATCTAATGCCTGAGATCTGTCTTCCATCTATGCTCTCCTCCTGTCTGGACTTACGATGGATTCCAAGCCTGTTTTCCATCAAATGACAAGTGCACTCCTGACAGTAACCTTGTTGTTCTTCCTGTAACATACCATTTGTGTTCTTTACATCAATGAAAATTACATTCTTCCTGTGTTGTTCTTGCTTGATCCCATACCATTTTTGTTCTTGCCAACGCTTTGTCTGTAAATATGCCAACAATCTCCCCCTTTGGCATTGATGGCAACCCTGAATGGTTGCACTAATCTACTTCGACCTCTTCTGGTCTGGTCCACTCCTTTTCTCCCCCTTTGACATCAATTTCAAAGAAAGCATGCTCCCCTTGATCTTTTTCATTACTCATCAGAGGTATCAGATATTCAACCAACACATACTCCCCCTGACAGGATGGACTCTGTTAGTTTCATAACGGGGTCACGCCCAAGTTTTGGCGTAGATACTCAAAATGAGCTTTTGCAAGTGGCTTGGTGAAGATATCAACAATTTGTTCTTTGGATGGAATATAATGCCAAGAAAAAATGACAGTTTCCCTATCATAGACCTTTCAAACTCAGACTGCATGGCAGAAGCAAACCATTTTACCAATGAAGCATTATTACTACCAAAGATGATGTCATCGACATAGACCACCATAATGAGCAGATCATTGCGTTATGTTTTGATATATAGGTTGTTGTCAACTGTTCCTCTCTTGAACCCTTTGTCATGTAGATATGTATCCAGTTCGTGATACCAGGCATGAGGGGCCCGTTTCAACCCATATAAAACTTTCTTCAGCTTGCAGACAAGTTCAAGGTTATCTAATAGTTCGAAACCCTCTGGTTTTTCCATATAGACTTCTTCGTTTAAATATCCATTTAGAAAATCTGACTTGACATCCATTTTATAGACTTTAAACTGTTTATGACAAGCATAGGCAAGAAATATTCTAATAGCTTCTAGTCTTTCTACGGGCACAAATGTTTCATCAAAATCCAGTCCTTGTATTTGAGCATACCCTTTATAGACCAATCTGGCTTTATTCCTGACAATTTGTCCTTTCTCATTCATCTTATTTTTGTAGACCCATTTTGATCCTATTATATTTTTGTTTGTTGGCATAGGAACTAGGTCCCAAGTGTCATTCTTTTCAATTTGGTCTAGTTCTTCATTCATAGAGTTTAACCAATTTACATCTTTAATGTCCTCATTGAAGTTCTTGGGTTCCACCATGGATATGAAGACTATATGTGATTGCTCAGTATTTTTGATTATCTTTCTCCTGGTTTGTACACCTTTGTCTTTTTCACCAATTATCTGACTTGAAGGATGATTCTTTTGAGTAATTCTGGAGGAGGAATTTGATGTTGTCTGTTGATTTGAGTCTGTCTAAATATTTGCATCTTCATGTGGCTGAGAGTCTTCTTGCTATGATTCTTGGACCTGTTCATCTTCAACTTCATCTATATCCTTTGTTGTTGATTCAATATTGTTCACCTCTCTTATTGGGATTCCTTCATCAAATTTTATGTCAATACAGTCAACCAATCTATGCAGGCTCTTATTAAAGCATATGTATCCTTTACTGTTTGTAGCATACCTTAAGAATATTCCTTCATCAACCATGTCATCATACTTTCCAAGGTTCTCATCATTATTCTCTATGTAACACTTACTCCCAAAGACTTTGAAGTGTTTGATTGAAGCAGGTCTCCCATACCACAGTTCATAAGGTGTCATGTCAGTGTGTGGTCTGAGGTGGGCTTTGTTAAGAACATGGACTGTTGTGTGTATTGCTTCTACCCAGTAGGTTTGACCAATGTTCTTCTCATTCATCATTGACCTGGCCATTTGTTGCACTGTTCTTTTTTTCCTCTCAACTAATCCATTTTGTTGTTGAGTTCTTGGGATTGTGTATTCTCTCTTGATCCCATGTTTATCACATAATTCCTTGAACTCACTTGAAATAAATTCGCCTCCTCTATTTGATATTACTTCCTTTAACCTCTTTTCTGTTTGATTCTCAATTAAAGCCTTAAATATTTTAAATTTCTCAAATGATTTAGCTTTTTACTTGAGAAAGGAAACCCAAGTAAGTCTGGAGTAATCATCAATGATCAACATGAAGTAGTTTTATTTCTCTGTGCCTTCCTGTCTTGATGGTCCACATAAATCCATATGAACTAGTTGGAGTGGTTTCTCTGTTGAAGTAGAGATATTGGATTTAAACTATGTCCTGGTTAGCTTTCCTACTTGGCAAGGTTTACACATAAAATCTTGTGGCTTTGATATCCTCAGAAGATCTTTTACTGCCTCAAGATTTTTGAGCTTGATTAAGTGGTCAAATTTTAGATGTCCAATTCTTCTATGCCATAACCAAATCTCATCATGTTTGCTTAGATGACACTCTTCTCTATCTTCTTTCATCACATATACATTATTTTATGTCCTTATGCCTTTAGCCACCTCTTGTCCTGAGTTTACAGACTTTATCTTGCAGTCCTTGGAAGTGAACACCACTTCAAATCCTCTGTCACACATTTGACTTACACTGAGCAGATTATGTTTCATCCCATCTACAAACAATACATCTTGGGATTTTCATTTTCCATTACTCAAACTCACCATCCCTTTACCCTTGATTTTACATGGAGCATCATTTCCAAATGTTACATTTCCTGATTTTCTTTCACTTAGAGATAGAAACTTACCTTTGTCTCTCGTCATATGTTTGGAGCATCCACTGTCTATATACCAAGGGTTCTTTTGTCTTTGAGATGAAAAAACTAATCCACACTTGTCACTTTCTTTCTTCTTCCAAACCTTGACATTTTCAACAGGGGAATTCAAATCTGGTTCGTAGTTCCTTAAGCGATAGTCAACAGATTGATGTCCATAATTATGATACATGTAACATTCTGGTTCGTTGAATAAAGGATCATAACGATTGTTATTCTTAACTTGTGTCCTTTTCCCATCCATCAAGTGATTTACAGTTTGTGGTGGTTTGTTACTTGGTTGTCTCATTCTTTTTCATGGTAGATATCTATACCTTGAATGTATTGATTTCTCATATCTCAATTTTAAAGAACAGTTTACAGCTTTATAACCAAAGTTAGAAAAAAAAAACATCCATAGAAAAAACCTTGGTACCTGGAAAATGACTGTCTTCTTTGAGAAGGTCAATTTCTATCAAGATGATGATTTAATTGAACAAAGAGTACATTATTTCGTTGATCTATAGTTTCATTTTTGGTACCTCTTTCATTACTCCTCCTAGGCAGCTGATTATCTTCTTTTGTTTCTGCAGGTTTTTTGTTGTCACGGGTTATAGATTTGACAAACTTGATGGGTTCTTTGTTGCTTGGGTGATCAGTACTTGATCCCTCTTCATAACCCAGACCTATTTTCAGCTTTGGGTTTCTTTATTGATTCAAAATGGTGGCCAGTTCTTCTAAGGCTTTGATACTTGATAGATTTTGATGATACAAGGCTTGAAACTTCTCCAATTCTTTCCTAGTTTTCACTACTTCTTTTTCCAGAGCTTCACATCTTGCCTTATTTTCTGATAACTGGTGTTTCAAAATTTCTTCGATTTTCTTTGCCTCTTCTAATTGCACTTTTAGTAGGACAAATTATTCATCAGGTTATTTACTGCCTTTATTGAACTGTATCAACAATCATTTTTGTTTTCTCTTCTTAATTCCGAATCTATCAATCTCTTCCAGTGCACTGATCAGTTCACCTTCCATATCAACCACAAATTCTTCTTCATTGTCATCACTTATTGTGATTTTATTATCATAATACTCTTTGGCCATAAGCATGAAGTCATTTAGTTTATCTTCAATAGAAGATTCACTATCTTTATCATCTGAAGGATCATCATCATTGTTTACACAAAGACTTTTCTTCTTAAAATTATTGTCTTTAAAGAATTTTTTGTGTTTGTGCTTCTCTTCATTATTATATGTCTGATCCTTTCTTTTGTGAGGAAAATTATTTTCAAAATGACCTATATTACCACAGTTGAAACATTTGAAAGGCAGTTTAGATTTTTATTTTCCTGATCCCTTCTTCAATCTTCTCACAAATTTTTCTTCAATTTCATCAGGCTCAGAATCCTCATTCTTGTCTTCTTTAAATGATGCTTCTTTGGAGGTGGGTTTATCTTTAACTATTCTCACTTCATATGCAGTAAACATTCCTAGAAGTTGACCAAATGCCAAGGCTTTTAGATCATTAAGTTCTTCTATAGAAGAGACCTTCGGGTTGAACCTATCTAGTAGAGATCTCAATATTTTCTGAACTAAAGAGGGTTCCTCAACTTTTTCACCAAGTGATTTCATTGCATTTACCAGTTCTTCAACTCTTAGAAAGTACTTTCCAACCGTTTCATCCTCTTTCATATTCAAATGTTCAAACTGTACTCTATACGTTTGAAGCTTAGCATCCTTTACCTTCTCATTACCTTCATAACTACTAATGAGTTTTCCCCACATTTCTTTGGCAGTTTCTAACTCCATAACTTTTAMAAATTTTTCTTCTGCAAGACCACTCAGGATAGAATTCATAGCCTTAGTGTTGAAGTTGAATTCTATCTTGTCATCCTTATAGCTAGTACAACTGGCTTTACATAACCAGTCTCTACCACATCCCAAACATCTGCACCTAAAGCCATTATGTAGGTTCTCATTCTAACTTTCCAGAAGACAAAGTTTGTTCCATTGAATAGGGTGGCCTTATTGGTTGATGTTCCTTCATGGATTGACATGTTTAAGATTACTGATCTACCTTTAGATAAAAGGAACCTGCTCTAATACCAATTGTTGAGCAACTGAGAGTGGCGGGTGAATCAGTTGTTACCATGCTTAAACAATTAGGATTATTTTAAACTCATTACAGAGCACTCAATGATAACCACAATAGTGCAAGGAAGTAAGCATTAAATCATTTAGCATCAATCACACACATTAAATACACATAGACAGATATTTCTTGAGGAAACCCATAAAGGGTAAAAACCTCTTCTTCTTTATATGATAAGTAATCTTTATATTCTGTACATTATCATTCTTGGGAGCTCCAACTCCTCTTGAGGCTACAAMCTCTATTTTGTAATCGGCAGCTTGCCGAAAGGACCAACTCTCTAGTTTCTCTAGAACCCACTAGAAGGAAGCACCTACTCCCTGGTTTCTCTAGCACCCACTAGAAGGAAGCACCTACTCCCTAGTTTTTCTAGCTGCAACTAGATGGAAGCTACAACTCCCTATGTTCAAGCACCTACTTGAACCTCTGAGGACAACAGTCCTCCCTAGCACCTCCCTACCACCCTGATTATAAATATTTTCTACTGAAAATTATTAAAGTGATATAATGTTCATCAATGGATTACTAGTCTCAGCACTGTTCTGCTACACTGCCCTGCTCTGCCTGCATCAGTGTCTTCCTTCTTGCATCCTCTTCATCTTTCTGATCTTCTGCTCTGTCTCAAATTCACACCTTGGATTTCTCTTCTTCTCATAGATATGCATCTGTGTTCTTTTCTTCTTCTATGATTTAGCTCCCGCACATCATGCTTCTACACACATGCATCACTCATAACAACAACAACTACAATCTCTTGTCTGTTCTCCATTTTTATAGTCTTAGTGCACCTTGTGTATGCTGCATGCACTATCCCACTGCATACACTTTACTACATTCATCATCACTAGCACTTCTCATGAGGTCCTTTGGCTTCACTTGCTATAACAATATTTGACTCCTTTTTCATCTGTCAGTCAACTCTATGATGAGTCTACACTTCACTGGAAGTTGCCTCGAGACTCTTCGTCTTCTCTGGAAATCACATTGAAGCCTTTTTAAATTTTCTGTGCAAAAACAATCAGTGATTTCTGGTAGTTCCCCAAAGATCCTTCGGGCACTCATACTCTTGGTGCCTTTTCCCTTTCTGTGTAAAAATTGCACAATGGGTGCTAGCTCTTCTGGCTAAGCCCCTTCCTTTCAGGTGACCTCTAGCAATGTTCAAACACTTATTCATAAGGAGGTTTCATGACTCACATTTCGGGGATCTGGGGATGAGGCATATCGACTCTCCAAGTCATGATCTCCAAAACGGAGCTTAGCTGCATGCTAGCTCCTCCCTTAAACCTTCGACAATGTGACCTTGGCTATGACCATAGGCCTAATCAAAAAGGAATTTTATGATTTCACATTTTGGGTTTTCTTCCGTGAGTCTCCTTGACTCCTCATATTGCGTACCTCGAAATGGATCCTAGCTATGCTAGCTCCTTCCACTTATGTGACCAAGATTTATGACCACTCACCAATCAAACAGGCATTTCGCGATTTTGCTTTTTGGGTTTTATCCCCTGAGTCTCCTTGACTCATCATATTTCGAACCCTGAAATGGAGCCTAGCTATGCTATCTCCTTCCAGTTATGTGACCAAGAGTTATGACCACTCGCCAATCAAACGAGCGCTTCACTCTCTAGATCAAAGGTCCACAACATTTATTGATCCAACAGTTTTGATCATGTCATGACCTTGCATATCACGAGTTCCCTCAACAATGCCTTTGAATTTCCTGTTTTGCGAGTCAGGTAAATCCCAACCGCTCACCACGTTTCCTCTCGCTCCAATGGCTAGAATCATTTTGTGACCTTCCATGTCGCGAATTCCAACAACCCCTTCCTTTGGATTTACTGATCTGTGAAATGGTGAAATGGACCCATATCAGATCAACGATTGATATTTCTCGTTGATCCAATGTCTATTCTTCTCCCTGGGACTTCAGACTTCGGGACTTTGGGGGAGTGGTGAAGCTAAAAATATCGAAACTAAACTCCCGGAATGACGTCACTTGATGACGTGTCGTGAACTGAGTGGCTGCCATGTGTCACTCAACATTGTTATTTCCAGTGGCCTGAAATGTCGAATCAACTTGACACTTGTCCTTGTATGATTGCACCATGTGTCCTTGCTGACGTAGGCTGTCAATTGTCCTTGCTGATGTGGTTGCCACATTCACCTCCTGGATCTATCGACCCAGATTATTCCTTGATCCAACGATTAATATCATATCACGATTTCACATATCGTGAGTTTGAGAGGTTAGGGCATCTTGTTTCTTTGTCTTTCCCATCAACGAAAAGGTGATATTTCACCACGTGTCCTTCGTGGATCGATGGTCCATATTTCTCCTTGATCCGACGACTCACATCATTTCGTCATTTCACGTATCGCAAGTTGGAAGGTTAGGCCTCTCCTTCCTTTGACCTCTCATTCAGAGAAATGTTGATCTGTAGCCACGTGTCCTTCCCGAACATGGATGGTCCTCCTTGTTTCGGTATTTTGTAAGCCTGCTTCACCTTACACTTTAAATATCGTGTAGGTTCTCCTGGATCCAATGACGGTTGGTCCCCGTGCTTGGATCTAACGCCTGAGATATGTCTTCCATCTGCCCACTCCTCCTGTCTAGACTTACGATGGATTCCAAGCATGTTTTCCATCAAATGACAAGCGCACTCTTGATAGTAACCCTGTTGTTCTACCTGTAACATACCATTTGTGTTCTTGCCATCAATGAAAATCATGTTCAGTCTGTGTTGTTCTTTCCTGAACCCATACCATTGTTGTTCTTGCCAAGGCTCTGTTTGTAAATATGCCAGCAAATAACACATACAAATTTAACAAATGACTTACGCTCTGCAATCACACAACATAATGTAGAAATAACAGTAAAAGAATACATGCAGTAATCACAAATAAAACCCATAAATATAACAACGTATGTAAATACACAACATGTAACCAAACTTGGAAATGGTACTTATCTAATAATTGGAGTACACCAAATGCGTGCAGACCTTCCAAAAACCTCCCATCTTTAGATGACGTTGCTCATCACTCTCAGTAGTGGGTCACCCCCGAGTTGGGACTAGACTCCATCGGGTAAGGGATTCCTAGGCTAGGCAGGGACAACAAGAAGTTTCACAATACAACATGAAGGATTTCCTCCAAGGAGCCACTTACACCCACATCTCACAAACTCTCATTCCCCACATGCATGTTCCACCCACAACTCACATAATCTCATTTCCCACATGCCTGTTCCACCCTAGGAGTGTACACCTTAAATGTCCAACAATCCATTGACTACTACACCTCCCTTTCCTTGGGATTTAGCAACAGACCATATCAGGAATTCTTAGAGCTCTGTAGCTTCTACTGGACTCCCTACAGGAGAAATCACTTCCTGTTTAAGGATAAATTTGTAAGTGCGGACACAGACCAATCTCCCCAGATCCACCTGGATCTGGAACAAAACGTGACAGAATACTACTCTTTCCCTAGATCTAGATTATTGAATGAACTAAGAGAAATGGATGGTGTACATACCTTATGAGCGCTCTCCTTTAATCTCTGTTGTTCCTCACTCTGCTCCGATGCTCTTGCGTCGTTCCAATCACAACAACACAAACCAATCACAGCAAAGACA
>JASDQU010373170.1:150296-165673 GCA_032191745.1 Picea mariana
TTGATGTCGTAGATCTCCTTTCGATGGCTCCTAGCTTTGACACACACACTTGCTCAAGCATGAAGAAGTTGAAACACATATGATGACCTTGCTGTTGTCTCTTGCTGCTGTAGCTTCAATCCTTCATACAGTCTTGCACAAGTTCTCCAATCAATCTCTTGCTAGCTTGCTTCTTTTTCTCCAACCATTTCCATGATCAATCCCCTCAATATATAGGAGAGGATTGATTAGTTACTTGGATAGGGAATGATCCCAAGATATCTGGAAAGCCAGTATTTTTCCAACCATTCGAACTCCAACTCATCCTTCTAGAAGATTCCTTCTAGAAGGATCGAGAACTTATTCATTTTCCTTCCTTAGAAACAAGTTCGCACCCTGGCCTTGAGCACAGTGTGAGAGGTTCGCAATCCAGCTGAATGCAGCTTGCGGGAATGAATGATTCTCGCAGGAGAGTATATATGTATCCTGCGAACTATTATCAAAATATGATTTTGAGAAAATGACAAGTGTAACCTTCTTTTGGAAAATGTTCTTAATGAAGAGTTTGATCTTCCATTATCATGACATGATCATAATATCATCTCGATAACCAAAAATGTGGATAACACTTCCTCAACACACTCTCTTACCTGGAGAGAGTTTCTCACAGTCCTCATAAACTTCTTCTTCTATCCACGGTCCCGAAAACCCGCTTTTTCACTCTCGCTCCTCCACACACAAAAATGGTGATGGCATCAACAGAAACTGGATGTGGGAAATGGTACAACTAGGACAAAACGTAGGAGACCCCAGGGTAGGGGTTCATTAGATATCAGTTCATGCTTGTTGTAGAGGTTCAGGTGGTTGAGGTATTCTACAATGGTGGACCGGCTCATTGTGTGACTGCTCAGTCCATGGGTGCATGGGTGAAAATTGGATAATGGATGGCCAACCTGGTTCAAATGGCGAGAATGGTGACCCCATGTAGAATCTTGAGAGAGACCAAATGGTGAGTGTGAACCCTCACAACGGTGGTAATTCCCACATAAATCTACATTCGTTTTGGATGACACGTGTCTCTCTAGGAGCACATTCTCCCCCCACTTGGAACTCGTTCCTCTCTCTAAAGGAACTTAGGATAAATTAATATCCTCTTTTACATATTTTAAAATAATAATAATATATTATTATGTTAGGAACTTAAGCTTAGCCCTTCCTTCCTAGACTCATAGCCTCCTCCCTTTCCCAACCCAGTGGAGCTTAGTCCCCCATAACTCTTTCTTCCTGGTCGGTCTACACGCAACGATGTTGTTATATTAAAATATGAATATTTACATGTATAAAATAGGCTCCTGGAATTTAACATCTAGGCTCTCCGGCCTAAGAAACACATAAGCCTAACAATTTATACATAATTGTCTCACCAACCTACAAAACATGTTGCATTCATAATTACAATCGGGGATCGGCCTTGGGATATTACAATCCCCTCCCCTTATTTTTTCACTATCCTTAGTGCAACTCAGTTACACGACATCAACAAGATTTTAAAAATCTTCAAAAATATGCGGGTATTCTGCCCATATAGCTTCTTCGTGCTCCTATGTTGCTTCCTTAGGAAAATACTAGGTCCAGTGGATCTTTACAATCCCTATGGATCGATTCCGGAGCTACTTTCTTTTTTGGTCCAGTATGCGAACTAGATGCACTTGAAAAGCGCTTTCTTGCTCCACCCGAATCACATTCCAATCAATAACATGATTGACATTATGTATATATTTCTTAATCAATGACACATGAAATACATTATGTATAGACATAGATCCAGACAATGAAAGCATATAAGCTACTAGACCAATCCTCTCTAGGATTTCAAACGAGCCACAATATCTGGCTGCCAATTTGGAACATTTTCCTAGCTTTAGGGAACTTCTGTTGGATTTCACCTTCAAGAAAACATGATCACCCTTTAAATTCCATGTGATTTATGTTCTTGTCAGCATATCTTTTATGCCTGTCTTGGGAAACCTTCAAATTATGTTTAATCTTCAGCATTTTATCTTCCATTTCCATGAGCAACTCTGGCCCAACCATTGCTCTATCAGTTGGGTTGTCCCAACTTACTGGGGTGTTTCACTTTCTTCCATAAAGTGCTTCAAACAGGCTCATCTTCAGTGATGCTTGATACCCATTATTGTAGAATAATTCTACCAAGTGTAGATAATATTCCCATTTAGATGGTTTGTCTATCACATACATCCTTAGCATATCCTCTATCACTTAGTTCACGCTTTCTGTTTTCCCATCAGACTCAGGATGATAGGTTGTGATGAAGTTCAAATTTGTTCTAAACCCTTTGAATAACCCCTTCAAAAACTTTGAGGTAAACTTTGGGTTTCTGTCGAACATAATTGTCTTGGGTATTCCATGCAAGTGTGCTACTTCCCTCATATACATATCAACAACATTGGTTTCCTTGTGATTAACCTTCATAGGAATGAAATGGGAAACTTTAGTAAGCTTGTCCACTACCACCACGATTGCACCATGCTACTTGCTTGTTCTCAGAAATCCTGTGATGAAATCCATTTTCACCACTTCCCACTTCCACTGAGGAATGGGTAATGGCTGAAGTAACCCAGTTGGGTGTCTATGCTTAGAATTGACCCTTTGACACTCCAGTCATTTAGCTATGTATTCAACAATCTCCCTCTTCATGCCTGACCAATAATATTGGCTCTTGACTGCTAAAACTGTTTTCTGATATCCTAGGTGTCCCACATAAGGTACATTATGAATTTATCTTAAAATCACACACCTCAATTCAAAAGAATTGGGTACATAAACTTTGTTTCTATACAAGAGAATTCCATCAATTCCCAATTCATAATATTAAGCTTTCTGCTGCATTTTACCTTGCAGCAATTTTGTTACCAATTCCATGCACTGCAAATCAACTTTTGCAGTCTTAGAAATTCTACCTTTAAGATTCATCTGATACATGATAATGGTTGTAACATGCAGTTCATGTACTATCCTACTGAGTGCATCGGCTACCTTGTTCTCCTTTCCTTTTATCTGCTTGATATCAAAGTCATACTCACATAGGAATTCCAGCCATCTACTCTGCCTAACATTCAAAGTAGGTTGATCAAACAAATACTTCAGACCATTATGGTATGTCCTCAACTCAAACCTATTTCCCATGAGGTAGTGCCTCCACTTCTTCAAAGCATGCACTATGGCTTCCAACTCCAAATCATGAGTGGCATAGATCCTTTCATGCTATTTCAATTTTATGGACTCAAAACATATCAAAAATCCATTCTAACTAAGGAATCCCCCAAGTCCTTCTTTGCATGCATCTGTGAAAACCACAAAATATTCATTCGGATTAGAAATCCAAAGAATTGGAGCATTGGTTAACAACTTCTTCAATTGCTAGAAGCCCATTTCACATTTTGTTGTCCATTGAAACTTATTCCCCTTCCTTTGCAAGGAAGTGATGGGATGAGTTATTCTCGAAAACCATGCAATGAACCTTCTGTAGTAGCCAGCTAGACCCATGAAGAATCTAACTTCTATCACATTTTTAGGTGTTTTCAACCCTTTAATGGCCTCAATCTTTTCAGGGTCTACTGCTATTCCCTCTTTGGATATTATATGCCCCAAATAGTGAATTATGTTTTGATAAACTGAGCACTTGCTAAATTTTTCATATAGTTGATGATATCTTAGCACTTGAAACACCATCCTAAAATGAAGTTCATTCTCTTCTTCTGACTTGGAATATACAAGGATGTCATCTAAAAAGACAATGAAAAACTTGTCTAAATATTCTCGGAAAACACCATTCATTAAGAACATGAAAAAAACTGGTGCATTTGATAACCCAAGTGGCACCACTATGAACTCATAATGACCATAACTTGTCTTGAAGGTGGTCTTGCTGATATCTTCCTCTTTAATCCTTACCTGATGGTATCCTAACCTGAGATCTATCTTTGAAAATATCCTTTCATCCTTCAACTAATCGGAGAGATCATTAATCCCTGGTAGAGAATACTTGTTCTTTATAGTCACTTTGTTCAATTGTCTAAAATCGATGCACAATATCAATGTTCCCTCTTTCTTCTTTACGAACAATACTGGGGCACCCCAAGGTGACACACTTGGGCATATATACCCCTTCTTCAGAAGTTCTTCAAGCTGCATTTGCAACTGCTTAAGCTCTAGTGTACTCATTCTATAAGGAGTGTTTGATAGTAGAGCTACCCCAGGTATCAAATTTATAGAGAAATCAATATCTCTCTTTGGGGGTAGTCCTAGTACCTCCTTGAACACATCTTCAAAATATTCTAGGAATGTATGTTCCTCTAGATTTGGCACCTTATCCTTAGATGCTTCCTACATATGGGCTGCAAATATTTTGTAGACCTTCCTGTAACACTTCTTTAGCTGCAATGCTGAAATTTATCTGATAGTAACTTCCCTGGGAATTCCTTGGACTGTTCTCTAATTTCCTTCCTCATCTAGGAAAGTGAATGCCTTGTTACGATAGTCTAAGATGGCATGGTGTTGGTCCAACCAATCCATCCCAATTATACAATCATAGGAACCTAAAGGAAATATGTTCAAATATTCCCTTGTGCTCAGTCCATTCATGTCCATAAGACATGACTTAACTATCTCATTAACTTTTCTTTTGGCTCCGTTAGCCAGTTGCACCAACCAAGATTTTTCATGCTTGTTTCTTGGAAAATGAAAACTTTCCACCATATTAGGATCTATATAAATATGACTAGCTCCTGAATCAAATAAAATAGTAATGGTTTGGTCGTTGATCATACCTTCCACTTCAATCATATCTGACTGATACTCTGCTTTCTTGTTGTCCATGGCTGCATACATCCTCAAAACAATTCTGCCCATTTCCTCCATTGTTTCAACTTGTTGTACATTGTGAAAAGTCCTCACTTTTTCACCTCTGTGAGGAAAACATCTAAACATATGATCTCCTTTACAACCCCAACATTGAATAGGTGGTTGCCTTGGCCTTTGACCCCCTGTCTCAATCATTCCGGGTTCTCTAGAAGTTGGTTGTCCTTGAGGATTATTTCTAAATAATGGTGGCTTGGTTCCCTTCTTCCTCTGATCCATCTTGAATTTCTTCTTTTCTTCCCAAGCTTTTGGAAAGCTGGCCTTGTTGTTTGTTGATCATATAGTTACTTAGCCCGCTTTATGGTCTCCTCCAATGTTTTGGGATCATCATATTGTATTTTGTCACTGATGAATGATGAAAAACCACTCAAATAACTCTGAATCTTAACTGTCTCATCCTTGATGAAAGACACATACTTCATCAATTCTAAAAACCTTCTTTCATATTCATCTATTGTCATACTCCCCGACTTGAGTTCAAAGAACTCTTTCATTTTCTTGTCATGGTATCTCTTAGTCAAGTATTTATTTTTGAAATACTTCATGAATTCCCTCCAAGTAACATTTTTCTCTTTAATGTGTTGCACCCGTACAAAATCATCCCACCACATGGATGCCTTTCCTTTGAGTTGATAGATGGAAATTCTTCCTTCTACATGAGAAGAATAATTATGCAATTAAAAATACTTTTTCATGCCCAACAACCATGTCTCTGCATATTCATCCTTCTTTTGCTCACCATCAAATGTAGGATGTTTGATTTTGTTCATTTCCCCTCATATCTCATCCATCCCAGACCTCTTATGCTTCCTAACAGGGTATGGACTTGAGTTGTTGTGTGCTATCTTATTGGAATGCCTTGGGGAGTGACAGTGATGTCTACTAATACTTCTTGTTCTTCTTTTCTCATCAAGAGACCTGTGACCTCTCGGTTTTCTTGAGCCACTCTCCTTATCCAATGTCCTTTATATTATTTCCAGGCTCTGCATGAACTTCATGTTGAAGTATTCATGTTTCTCCTTGGCTCTCTTAAGCCTTTCATTATCTTCCTGGTGAATTTGGACATATTTTTTCAAATTTTTAATGATTTTCATCATGCCTGCGTCTATATCTATTTATTCTCCATGCCCATTGGAGTTCTATACTTCCATTCCAAAATGGACATCCATTCCTATTACCTCATCATCTTGAGTGTAAGTGTCTTGTGCCTCCTCCATTTCTCTGCACTATGGAACAATTCAATTCGGTTCTGACAATTGTTAACTATGCAAAATGTGTAGTCAATCGAACTTTCTCAGGTTACTTGAATTAATAATTTTCCCTACTAACTTAAACAATATGTTTCAACAAAAGAATATCAGACTCCATTTTCATTGGGTCTTGGTTGATCAAGAACCTCTTAGGCTTCTATCTCTAAGCCCATCTATGTTCTGAAACAATTTATTGGCGCTAGCCCCTTTTTGATCAGCCCTTGGTTCGCATGTGACTATGGATGTGACCCAATGCTAATGGTTTGGGTGCTATTTCAGAGCCTTGAAACTATGGGGCTCTGGGGCTTCAGAGTTTTCCCTTTCCGCACCTCACAAACATCACAAAACAATGAATTGTCGAATGCATGAAGAACAATGGATCTACGATCCACATTCCTTTCTTAGATCTAAGGTGGATAAGAGCTTTGGGGATTCAGGACTTCAGAGGATTTCGCATATGCACACCCCAAAAATCCTGGATCGTGAATATTCAAATACTTCCACATCACGCCTGGTGACATCATCATGCCACATTACTTCAGTGCTATGAAACTTTGGGGATTTCTTCCTCCCATTCCATCATAAAAAATTTCTGCCGTAGTGTGAAGTCTGAAGACTTCATGATCTGGCACCACGCGTCCATTGTGACCATCAGGGGCCCCACCATCCATGCTCGAGAGGAGGGCCACATGGTGAAATATCAGAAGCATACATGTGGCCCAATTAGATGGGTGACATGTGTCACATTCTAACTAGAATTTAAATATTCCAAAGGTTCTTAACTTACTTACATGTGGCACACGTCCCATGTGTCGATGTCACTTCAAGTGATGTCAGCAAGCCACGCCACTTCAAAACTTCAGGCTTCGATGGTTTTTACACTTGCACCCTCAATTGTCCCGAACAAGGTCATTTTATGACATGTGTCTCCTTTTGATGAACAGTCTGGATTAATTCTGGACTTTGGGACTTCAGGACTTCATGATTTTTCACATTGTTGGCACAGGGGTAGACTAGGGGTTCAACGCTTCAACAACGCACCAAAAAAACCCTAACTATCGACCCTTTCGACAATACCTACGAATAATATGAAGTCTCACCTAAGGTAGAGGCAGGGGTGGTTGTAGGAATCAAGTGTCTACAACCTACATGGGACACAGATATGTGATTACAACACTCTAGCAAAGCACTTGGTAGTTATCATTCATTGGTATTTAACCCTTATTCACATCGCAAGAAGAAACCCTAATTCTAGAGAAGCGCAATATTCAATAATATCTAACACATCCAAGCACTAAGCACATAGAAATAGATTAGATCTAGCATTTATTCACATTACTAAGCACTAAGCTACCATATCAGATGCATCTAATCATGCATAAAGATAACAACACTAAACATAAATCACATCAATCACACAAAGTAACCATAACACAGGATATACATGGTTCACCCCCAGCATGGGGCTATGTCCACCAACTCTTCTTCTTCTTTATTATCTTCTAACAATCATCTTACATGCGTAGAGCCTCAAAACCCACTCCACATAGGATAGGATATGTGCACGCACCTCACTAGATCCTCCTTTCCCGAGTATATCTAGGCACAGAGCCTCACATCGTCTATGCACAAAGAACTACAGATGACTTGCACTTAGATTTGCAAGTCTCAACATACAATATGCACAAATCCCAATAAMTTGCACATAGCACTACTTAGCATCACAACTATATATGTCTATCCCCTCTACTTACATCGCCTAGATTTCTATTTATACTTTACAAAATGGGCCTAAGCATGGGTAAAACCCATGGGCAGACATCCCATACCCATTACATAAACCCTAACTCAAAAATTCCACAAAAGGTGGTGAGATTCCACGACCTCCTCTTTTCCTGGTGCTCTGCCTTCGACCAACCCATCAAAGTCCCAAAATTGGTCAAACATGACCAACATTTCCACAAAACCTGGTCAAGGGACAACAAGCCCCCAACACTCACCTGTGACTCGTCCCAAGGCACTTCAGGTCTGGGTAACTCTACCTCAAATACCTCGATCTTGGCTGGAGCTGCTTCGACCTGTTTCTTCTCCAGAGCCTCCTACTTGAAAAACTCCTAAATAAATTTCTCGTTCATAGGTTCTGCCAAGCGTTGTTCCACATAAGTGACCACTTGTTCTATTTCTACACCTTGTCCTTCAATCAACTCAAAAATTATGCAAGCTTCATCTTGCACTTGCTGGAGCCTCTTGGTCACTTCCATGACTTTACTCTAGATGTCATGGACCTGTTGCTGAACCGTGCATTGTTACTGGGACCTTTTCATTCTCTCAACCACTGACAGTGGCTTCAACTGTGCTTACACTGATGCTGCTTGTTTCTTCTCTTCCTGGAGATGTGACTCCAATTTATTTACTTCAGGGTCCTCTACAAGGTGCTCGTAGGTCTTCCCACCTAGACTATTGAGTTGTTTTCATTCCAAGGCTAATGCCTTGATTCTCTCAACTGCACTCCTGGTAGTTTCCTCTCTTTGATATCGTACTTCCTGCAGAGTGATTGGCACTGCTTGTAACTCCAATTCTTCTATTCTCTATTGAAGCTAATGAATGGCTTTAGTAAGCTTCATCACTTGACTTTCCACTGGGTCTTCTAAGCCTGTCACAGAGTGAAGTGCTCTGGTGACTGTTTCTTTAACTCCAACCCACTCCTCGAGCAGTTGTTCTTTCTCCTTCTGAATTTGCACTCTATCCTCTGCGAACTTTGCCTGGAGGTTATATTTTCCTATTGTGCAACTCAAAGTTTCTCTATGGATTCCTCTTTTAATTTCTTTAGGGCCTCTATGGCCTATTATTTTTCCTTCGAGACATGCCGAAGGTGAGCTTCGGTCGAGTCTACTAATATGCATAGTAGACACTGCGCGACTAGAGTAGAGGGCTTGTTGTAACCCTTTCAGTTATGATTCGATCCTATCATACATGGTCTCTTGCTTTTCTTTTCTTCTCTGTAATATATCCTCCGAGGCGTCTGACACAACGAAAATTATGAATTCAATGTCATCTATTATGAGTGCAGTCTGAAATGGTAGTTTATTGTCTTTTTATTTCTTTCATGATCTAGGTTTCATGGGGGAAACCTTTCTTTTCTTGGATGTCTCAGCCTCATCAATGGGATCCTTAGGTGGTGTTACTTTTCTCTACTTCTTCTTGTCTTCTTCCCCATTGTCCTCTTATTTATCTAATTCATCACCCCCTCCTCCTTCAGTTGAATCTGAAGCAGTCTCTTGTGATGCGCTGTTCAACTCATGTACCTCTTCCTTCTTCTTCCTTATGCTGCTGCCTGGCGCATCATACTCTTCGCGAGTGACCACAGGAATTTCGATGAGGTCAAGGTCAGATAGTTTTTCCATTCCATAGTTATTTCTTCCATGTCCTCCTTTGTGAGCTTATATTAGGATTGGATCTCTTCTTTATGTTTGTCTCCACGTGCAATGATATAAATAAAATGTCTATTTGCACGAAACTTTGCAAAGGGCCTGAACCTATGTAGGGTATTCGATGTCATGCGAGGGAAAGATTCAATATCCCTCTTTAGCTACAAGTAATAGGTGTGGAGCATTGCATTTCACTGCCATTGTTTTTCCATGCTGCTTGAATACCAGAGCGTATTGAACTTTACATCTAGTGGTTCAGATGGCTCAATTTTAGGGAAGGTCGCACCTTCCGGCATCTCCCAAGAAATGACCGCGATGAGGATCAACAACCAACTAAAATGGAATTCGTAGCCCTGATCCTGAGTTTCACAAAATTCCTTCTCTAAATGGTTGATGAGGTATCTCAACCAGTTCATTTGTATCCATTCCACGCATTTTCCTATGAGGTTGACGACAAACCTTGTGACTTGAGTGGGTTTGTTTTTCCTGACTAGATTACAAGCAATCAACTAGCAAGCTAGGCATACTACGCCATTCTAGATGTAGGCTACCTTGTAGCCCCACTTCCCTTTCTCCACATCGCCATAGGTGTCTTTGATTGTTTGTGCCAGGGTGCGGTTTGTAGCCTTTTCTGGGTAAAAATCTTGTGGGTCTGGTCCGTGCATGCTTAATCCAGTGATCGTATGGATCAACACCAGATCTACGGTGATGCGTTTGTCCAACCACATATAACCGCCATGGAAGGATGACAATAGGATCTTAATGCACACGTTAACCTCCTGATTCCTTCCAAAGTGTGGCAACTTCATCACGTTAAGGATCATGGACCTCGCAAGGTCCATGGTCCACGGTTTGGGGATTATCTTCGACTTATTCTCCTTTGTCTTGGTCAAATATTTATGAGGTGTGAGCATGCCATAGTTCTTGTGATCTACCAAGTTATAATTGTTGATATTCAATTTTAGAATCCTCTCCAACTGTGGCTTGAATGTGCGTATCCCCTTCGGGAGGTACGTAGTAATCAAGGTGTAGTCGAAGTCCCTTGGGACACTGTCAAGACTCACCGCACCAGCCAGAAGTGGGATGTAGTCGAGAAGGATTGATGGGATGGGATTTTCATTTGCCAAGTCATCACGATGCTTGGTTCATTTTTCTGTCGTATCTCAGGATGGTCCAGACCCACGAGAAGTGGACGGGGATGCTTGCATGCCTCTCATCAATGAATCTTGAACTCCTGCAAACATGACATTCTCAGGCATGAGGTATATTAGGATTTCTTCGATGGACTTTTCTACTTCATTGAGGTCATCTGACATGCATGCTCTAGATCAGGTATCTCAAGTTGGTGATCAAACACTCAAGTTAATAGAATGGATGGTGAGGTCTCAATAGGCACAGCGTGATAAAAATGAATTCTTCTATGGGATCAGATGCAATTCGAAAAAGTGTTCTTGGTGCAACATTCGAAGGGATAAATAAACAACGTCGTAACCGATTCATCCAGTGGAAAAGAAATCCTTCATCAATGTGATTCCATCCATTAGGGCACGGTCTCAATGGTCCAATGGTGATCTTTCCGGCCTTAACTGTGTTTCTATCCATTCTGGAGTGTTGGCTAATGGTCAGGATGTCTCCAATGGTCATATTTCTCTGCCATGGTAAAGTTCCAATCTGTGTTGTTCTGATATCCCAACGAGGTTCAAGTTCTGTATACGTTTCTTCTGCGAAGTCCTCTATGAAACCTCTTGCAATTTTTGTAACTTAGCTTTCTTCTTAATGAGATTTCTGGCCTTCTTCCCTGTGATCTGAGTTACTGGATTCCTCTTTCCATTTTGATTCTTTTTTGTACTCAACATAGTAACTTAGCACTAATGAGATTCTTTCATAGGGTTTGAGGGTAATACTTCTTCTCTTCCTGGAGTAGATGCTCTGCTCTCCTTCATGGACATGTGTTTCAAGTCTTCCTACGTTCTTTCAACTTCGACAATGAATTTTCTGGCCCTAAATAGCTTTGACTTGTCCTCCTATTCTTCTATTAAGTGTGCTATTCTCCTTGCCATTGTTATCAGACAAATCGGTAGGTGCGGACACTAACTGATCTCCCTAGATCCACCTAGATCTAGAACAAAACACACCAGAACATGACGCTTTCCTTAAGTTTTAGATATTGAATTTACTAACTAAAAAGGGATGAGTAACATACCGTTTAAATGTCACTTCCTCTTGCCATCACCATCCTAGCTCCGTTCCAACACTCATACAATGATGAACCTACAAAATAACGCAACCAACCAAAGTGATAGAAATAACATAAGCTCAATATAAACCTATGTATGTGATCAAGGAATCATACAATAAAACACAACAAGCTTTATAGGAAAGAATCATATTACTGTATCATATTAAATGTGAAAGAGAGATAACAACCATGGCCTTGATGTTGTAGGGTCCCTTCCAACTGTCCTTCGTTCCCCACACACTTTCAATCCAAGAATTCTGAGAGCACAGATCTGATAGTATTCACAATCTATCTTGACAAAAGAAAAACTCAAAACCACTCTAACCAAGCCAAATCCAACTTAGCCAATCCCAAAAGCTCCAATCTAACCAAAGATAAAAGCTACAAAAGCTAACTTTCTCCATGAGATCTCCTTTCCTTTTATAAGTTGAAGAGGATAAGGTGAGGAGGTTAGGATGATCCCACTAAATCATGAAATTGAGTAATATCCACACCATTCGGATGCCACCTCACCATGGAAATTTCTCCTTCTAGAAGATTCAAGAAAATGCTTGTTTTTCCACAAGATACCAGATATATAAAATATGCAGAACAGAAATAAAATGATAGAAATGGCAGAATAACAGTTAAATATCCAGCATGATCTTCACAATACACAGAAATGATATAACAATAGCAATAGAAATATCACTTTGATTCGGAAAGCAATGTTCACAGGCCTCTTCGAGGGGGAAACCTCCAATCGAGCAGTGCTCTATTACAATAATATCCAAGCTAGGGTTCTCATACCCTCGACCCTTATTTATACTTAATATGTCTATTAAAAGAAGCATCTAGAGGAAGATCCTTTTAGAAGCGAAAGCTTCTATTAGGTCTTCTTACATCCGCCTTATTCTATTTTATTGAAAGGCCTTATTAATATTGACCTTTATTACATCCAAATACATTTATCTACCTAAGTGCGGGTTAGGACCTTAACATGTCCACCCCCTTAAAAACAACCTTGTCCTCAAGGCTTGAGATGTGGAAAATGTTGCAGAATGGTAGCTGGTTCCCAAGTGGCATCTGCTGGAGTCATATCTTTCCATTGTACTAGCACTTCCTTGATGGTTCTCTGATGCAGGCGACGCTCACACTGGTCCAAAACTTCTTCTGGCTGTAGCCAAATGGATCCTTTTTCAGCTAACTCTGGAAGGTTGGTTTGAATTTGGCACTTGGTTCCAATCACCTTCTTCAATCATGAAACATGAAAAACAGGATGTAGCTTCGACTGACTGGGCAGAGCTAACTGATATGCGACTTGTCCCACACGCTTGAGAACTATGTAAGGGCCATAAAATTTGGGTTCTAGCTTCTGACAATGCTCATCCTTGAGGGAAGTTTGCTTATATGTTTGCAGTCTCAGAAACACCTGATCCCCTTCTGGAAATTGGAATTCAGAGTGACCTTGATCTGCTTGCTGCTTCATTCTATTCTGTGCCATGACCAAGTTCTCTTTAAGGGTACAAAGGATATCCTCTTGGACTGTAAGTGTTTGGTCAACCGCCTGGACCTTCCAGGTACCCAATAAGTATGAGAGAAATGAAGGTGGCTTCTGTCCATATACCGCTTCAAAAGGAGTCATGCGAGTGGTTGTATGGTATGTAGTGTTGTACCACCATTCAACGAGGGGAAACCATTGAGCCCACTGGTGTTGTTTTTCAGAGGCAAAGCACCTCAGGTATGTTTCCAAACAATCGTTGACAACTTCTGTTTGACCATTTGTTTGGGGATGATAAGCTGAGATGAGATGCAATTGTGTGCCTTGTAGCTTAAACAACTCTTGCCAAAAATTGCTTGTGAAAGTTGGGTCTTGATCAGAAACAATAGAGTGCGGCATGCCATGAAGCTTGAAGATGTGGTCCATGAAAATTTGAGCCACTGTGGATGCAGTAAATGGGTGGGGAAGAGTGCAAAAATGAGCATACTTGGAAAGGCGATCCACCACCACCATTATGACTGATTTATTCCCCGATTTGGGTAAGCCTGTAATAAAGTCCATTGTTAAGGTCCTAACCCGCACATAGGTAGATCAATGTATTCGGATGTAATAAAGGTCAATATTAATAAGACCTTTCAATAAAATAGAATAAGGTGGATGTAAGAAGACCTAATAGAAGCTTCCGCTTCTAGAAGGATCTTCCTCTAGATGCTTCTCTTAATAGACATATTTAGTACAAATAAGAGTCGAGGGTATGAAAACCCTAGCTTGGATATTATTGTAACAGAGCGCTGCTCGACTGAAGGTTGCCCGCTCAAAGAGGCTTGTGAACATTGCTATATGAATCGAAGTGTTGTTTTTGTTGCTATTTCGTATATCATTTCTGTGTATTGTGAATATTATGTTGGATATTTTACTGTTATTCTGTCATTTCTAGCATTTCATTTGTGTTCTGCATATTTTATATATCTGGTATCTTGCAGGTGGTATCAGAGCACTTTCCTTGGCAGAAATTGTGGGTATTTTTTTTTCAGGGTAGAGACGTACTGCGGTGTCTTTAAGCCACAGAGATCTATCGTTACGTGCATAAACCCATGGTTGAGGGATTCATACATGCAGGAAATACAAGTGGTTCTTAAGCACACATCTGTTGGCCACCCTTGTAACCCCTGTTGGTACCCCTTCGAGTGGTAGTGCATCAGAAAACACTTGTGTACGGATCGGCCTAGATTTCTTGAAGCCCTCTTTAGATAAACCTATCGACCGCCAGACTGCTATAGTGTCACCGAGAACATCACTCGGGAAGATACTCTTTAGTACCTGGGTAGTCAGGTAGTACGGCTAAGGGTACGGTCTATCCTCCTTAGTTAGTGCCCTGAGATATTGGGCCGAGTACTACTGTTGGACCCCGCACATATATCAGAGAGCTATATCACAGGGCAAACCCTTGTCTGTAGAACCCTTGAATACCTAACCCTTGGGGAACATAAACAACAAAAACAAATTAAACCGGCGAGATCTATTGACATGCATCTGTGTTCGGGTTGCTAAGTAAACCCTTTTCAGTCACCCATTTTTTCACCATTATTTGAGACCTATTCCATTAGATTCATCTCTTATCCCTTATCACTTTCATCCATATAATTTTTTGCAAAAAATTCTGACCCCGCCCGCTCCCTTTTCAGTTCACCCATCATCATGGCCCATACCTGTAACCAAGAACTAGAGTCTCGCTTCAACACCCTGCAATCTGGTTTACTTGAGACCCAACAATAAGTGCAACAACTCAGTGCTACTATTGCCTCCTGTGATGCCTCCATGAATGCATCCGTAAATGTAGCCGTGCAGTCTGCAATGGCGGAAGTCAAGCACGAACTGACCACCCAGCTGGAATCTGTTTTTGCCTCACTCTGCACCAAACTCAAGCTCCCTACCGATGACTCTTTTTCTGAGGCATATAAAAAGACTGAAGGTGAAACTTCTTCCCATTCCTTTCAACCCCATCACTTTCAAGGGACATATGCCTTCTGCGGGTGGATGTAACCAAATTTGATGGCTCG
>JASDQU010373170.1:173811-197920 GCA_032191745.1 Picea mariana
CTTTTATAGCTGCGGCGTTATACTGTGGCCTGAAGAATGCTGCAGTGCTGAAATCCAAATTCTGAACCAGAGGGAAATGTGTATTTACTTAGCAACCCGAACACAGATGCACATCAATAGATCTCGCTGGTTTAATTTGTTTATGTTTATGTTTATGGTCCCCAAGGGTTAGGTATTCAAGGGTTCTACAGACAAGGGTTTTCCCTGTGCTATAGATCTCTAATATACGTGGAGGGTCCAATAGTAGTACTCGACCTAATATCTCAGGGCACTAACTAAGGAGGATAGACCATACCGTTAGTTGTACTACCCGACTACCCAGGTACTAGAGAGTATCTTCCCGAGTGTTGTTCTCGGTGACACTATAGCAGTCTGGCGGCCGATAGGTTTATCTAAAGAGGGCTTCAGGAAATCTAGGCTGATCTGTACACAAGTGCTGTCTGATGCGCTACCACTCGAAGGGGTACCAACAGGGGTTACAAGGGTGGCCAAAAGATGTGCTCTTAAGAACCACTTGTATTTCCTGCATGTATGAATCCCTCAACCACGGGTTTATGCGCGTAATGATAGATCTCTGTGGCTTAAAGACGTCGGAATATGTCTCTACCCTGAAAAAAAATACCCACAATTTCTGCCAAGAAAAGTGATCTGATACCACTTGCAAGATACCATATATATAAAATATGCAGAACAGAAATAAAATGCTAGAAATGGTAGAATAACAGTAAAATGTCCAGCATAATCTTCACAATACATAGAAATGATATAAAAATAGTAATAGAAATAACACTTTGATTCAGAAAGCAATGTTCACAGGCCTCTTCGAGGGGGAAACCTCCAATCGAGCAGCGGACTGTTACAATAATATCCAAGCTAGGGTTCTCATACCCTCGACCCTTATTTACACTAAATATGTCTATTAAGAGAAGCATCTAGAGGAAGATCCTTCTAGAAGTGGAAGCTTCTATTAGGTCTTCTTACATCCGCCTTATTCTATTTTATTGAAAGGCCTTATTAATATTGACCTTTATTACATCCGAATACATTGATCTACCTAAGTGTGGGTTAGGACCTTAACATTTTAACACGTGTAGGCATTCTTGCACCCTGCCTATAGAGAAACTTGCGAACCTCTCGCAACCCAGCTATGGTGCAACCTGCGAGAATCATGCATTCTCGCACCCTACCTATATAGCAACCTGTGAACTTCCATTTTTATAGAGTTTTTACAAAGGAGAATGCAACCTCTTTTCTTAGGAAAAGTTCTTCTGCCTTCCTTCTTCAAGAACTCAGGCCACTGACCCCTCTGAAGGAAACATATAGGTTTACATCATTAACTTTCATAGGAATGATGAAAATAATGTGTAACAGAGAGCCCCCCAAAGTATGAAGTTAGAACAGAGTGATAGCTGAAATACTTTGTCGAGTGTGTGTAGGGAACAAGGAACAGTCGGTCGGAAACCTGCCAACAAACAAGGAAATACAATACAATAATATATCATCACTTAGGTAGGCATTCCCATACTCAGAATACAAATGACTTAATGAATAAATGCCGACATGCGAAGACCCATGTCAAGTAAAACAGGTCATGGCCACCAAACATACACTGTGGATCCATGTCGATATGACTCAAATATGAACATAGCCACCAAAAATACACTGTGGATCTATGTGTTAAAGACTCAAATTTGAACATAGCCACCAGACATACAATGTGGATCTATGCAATAATACACTGAATATACTCCAACGCAACTTGGATCTGTCAGAAAAGATCCAGGGTCTTCATCTCCACCACTCTATAGTACGAATCTAACCATGTGAATACATGTGTCGAAGTCGAACATGGTAGAAACCACTTGATTACCAGTCATTAGTGTATACAGTTAACAAGCGCGAGGGAAATCACCATTAATGTTAATGACTCCCAAGGTACACTAGTACAATCCAACGAATGTGAATCAATGAGCTGAAGTCAAACGCTCGGTGGAATCTCCCGATGAGGGGAAATAATGAAAACCCACTGTCGAAAGTGAGGAAACCTGCCATTAAGGCATGCAAGTTCCAAGGTACCAATTAGTTTCTAAGTCTAATTCCTATATAATGAGTTGAAGTCGACAGGAAAAGACTCGTCACATGAGGGCCTTAATGTATCCCACATCAATGAAACGAAACAAGTAACAAGATTTGATGTAGATCAGAGCAACAAGTGATTCAGGACTGACTTAGGGGTGGCCAACGCAATAGAAGGCTTAAAGACTGTAGAAATGGACGACGCAATAGAAGGCTTTTTAGGTTGAACTTAGTTTTTGAACATATTGATGACATGACAACTGTCTTGGAAATACTAACTCAAAAGCAAGGATCATAGACCAATTTGTAATCTTATAGGAGTATGAACATGAGACAAGTGGATTTTCCAACCTAGACACAAGGCGAGTGAAAGGGTGTCATATTCAAAAGTGACTCTTTCATGGAATACAGGTTTAGACACACTTCTTTCCCAATTTTTCCCCCAGCATTTCTGGCGAGTACCTCTTTATTTTTACACAAGCTTGAGGAGGATAACATATGCTTGTTGATTTAAGCTCATCCTTCGGACGAGTCCCTCGGAGTATGTTTAATGAACCCTGGGAAGGAGTGGTTCGGTCCCATATGGGCCTTTAGATGTATGTTTTACGAGTCCAAAGAAAGAAAACTCGAAGGTTTTTCATGATTATAGAGTCTGGAAAAACACTCAAAAGAGAACTCTCTCAGTTCCTTTTTCGTAAAATAGTCCAATGAGACTAAAAAAGAGATAAATTATCGCTCAATAGACGTTTTCTTCAAATACTTTAACGAGCGTGAAGAGAACAAGATTACTCGATAATCTTTTCATGTTTAGAGAGTCTAAAAAGAGCTTAAAGGGAATTCCAGGGGGTTCCTTTTTCGTATAACCTTTACGAGTCCGAAAAAGTGATAAAAGTATACTCGACTACATTCTCACTTATTTACGAGCACAAGAAAGAACAAATACTAAGCTCGGTAACTTATTCTCATGTATTTACGAGCATGAGAAAGAACAAAGACTCAGCTTGGGTTTGTTTTCATTTTTACACAAGATTTAAAACAAAACAAAACTATGCTTGGGATAGATTTTAATTTTTACACAAGCTTAAAACTAAACAAAACTATGCTTGGACCTGGTTTCATTTTTATGCAAGCTTGAACCAGAGGAAACTATACTTGAGGCTTCCCAACGCATAACACATGGATGGTTGGTACTTAGCCCCCAGCTTAAGAAACTAGCGGCTTAACTTCAGCATGAAGTCCAGAGGCTAAGGCAAATGCCCCCCAAGCTTCATTTCATCTAACTGCAGAGGAGAATGAAATGAAGCTTCAAATACTAGATGAAGGACTTGACTCAAAGAGAGAGGGGAAAAAATATTGCATTTTTTAATGAGCTTGACATAGAAACAAGAATTATGCTCGTAACCTCTGTTTCATTTTTTAACGAGGTTGCTACAGAGATGCAAAAACTATCCTCAAGTGGTTTCATTTTTTAACGAGCTTGAAATTAGAAAACTATGCTCAAGTCTGGTTTCATTTTTTAACGATCTTGAAATCAGAAAATCATGCTCATAACCTCTATTTCATTTTTTAACAAGGTTGCCTCAGAGAAGCAAAAACTATCCTCAGAGTCTCTCTTCTTGATCATGGATTCGAAGAGGACAATGCTCCGGAATGACACCATGTCAAGGGACAAAAATCGGTCATGGATTCCAAGAGATCTTCACTGGATGGAAGAAAAATTCTCTGGAAGGAACACATGTTGAGGGTCTCGACAGGGGTAAGGAGATCAAGCTCTAATAGCCCTACCGAAGAGATCACCATGTCAACTACTGGATCTAAATCATCGTAAGTTGAAGTCATGGGAGACAATGCCATGTAATTGACCTATGGCGGGGGTGATACCCTCTGCATATAAGAACCATTTAGGGAGGCAATCCAGTTGGGGTCAATGAATGAAAATTGATGAATCCCTTTGCATAACATACATGGGAACTTAGTTTTACTCTCTAGCGGGAAAGTAGAATCGACCGATGGAGAGATCATATCGATGACTTGGGTTTCATTCTCCAGGGGGAGAATGCGGTCGACATGTGGAAACAGATCGACCGCTTGGGTTTCACTCTCCAAGGGGAGAGTGGGATTGACCAAGGACGGTATCACATCAACCACTTTGTCAACTGGTTCAACTAAGGACGTGACCAAATTGACGACATGATCAACCAAATTGACCAGTGAAGGGACCAGAGTGATCATTCTATCAACTATTGGAGGGTTGAGAGAAAGCTTACGATAAGCAACTGGAATTTGAAGTTATGAAATAGTCATGTCTTCCAGGAATTTCGAGGCTTCTTCCATATGAGGGAAAAGATGAGTTAGATGAATCCCTTTGCATAACATACATGGGAACTTGGCTCTACTTTTCTTCTTCCCAACTAAATCATGACTAGTCGACGGGAAGTCATCAACATGTTGTTCACAGGCTAACGACATAGGTTGGCGAGGATGTGTAGACCATGCTTCTATAACCTTGGATAGACCAGGGCATTCCTTAAGAAGATGGCTAACCTTACAAAGCCTACAAGGGTACTTGGGCTTACAGGTTGTTTGGGTGATCTTGACATCATCAACACTCCCAACACGATTAACAGTAACTGGTTGTTTTCCAACATGATTGATAGCGGTCGAAAGTTTGGATCCTTGCTTAATTTTCTTCTTCTTATTCTTCCTTTTCTTCTTCTTCTTATTCACCGAGTTACTAGCTTCAGAAATTTTTCTCGACAAAAAAGATGAAATGGAAGGCGACCTTGCGAGTGAAAAAGGCAAAGAAGACCTTACTAGTGAAGACGGTGAAGGATCAACATGAGGTTGATGCTCTTGGGGGGAAGTGTTTGTGACTGAATCACTAACCACATTCGAGATTATCTGAGTGGAAAACAACCATACTCGTAATCCAATCATGAGACCTGGAAGGCTCAAAGTAGCGATGTGAGGAGGACCAATGTTTCCATAAGAAGGAAAAATAGAAGGTTCCCCTAGAGCAGGGGTTCCTTCATTGGTCATTCCAGGAGCTGATGCCATTAAATAAATATCCAATCTAGAGTCCTCTAGGGAAAACAAACAACAAACGCTAAAAATATAGTAGGCAAGCAATCAAACAAAACCTTCTCACAATGAGTGCACTAGTTGGTGATGAAATCCAATGTCGCGGAAACAAAGTAAAAAGGGGCTGAGATAGAGTGGGTGGAAAAGTTACGTTGATGACCTGCTTAACAGACTTGCACCTTGGTGCAAGCTCCTGCACATAATCGTGGGTATACTCTCCAAGGAGCCCGAGTGAGTTTGGCCAACGTTGATTCCAGGTACCGTGAAGACTTGCCCCTCCACAGTCACCTTGTGTAAAGACCCTAAAGAGATAGGCCACTAAGGTTATCAATCACTACAGTGATGCCTGGGGAAACAATCGATAGTCCGATTCATGTCCAAGGGCAGGGTATCTAGCCCGAAATCAACTTGAAAGGCTTCCACCCATGATTGTGGGTATACCTCTCAAGCGACCCCCATAATACGCGCAACCTCTACACCAAGACCAACAAAGCAAGGTGAGTAACTCTGCCAGTCTCAATGCGACCTTGTGATTGACCCTTGTGTTAGAAGGGCTTCCCAGGACAAAATGTTATAAGTGGATTTAACTCTCCCTATCACAAGATACTATGTTTGTTTGCAGCTTTGGAAAGTTATCTTTCACACCTATTCCAAAGCCCTACGACTAATCTAATGTAGGTTTGCTACCATAAAAGATAAAAATGTCTAATCAATTTTTATAAGCGCTTTATTATTAAGGCTGTTGTTACTCAAAAGGAATATAGCATGGACAATATGGTGTTTTGACCGACTCAAAAGTTATGCAAAGAGATGAAGATGCAATCTTTTCATTTCGATGAAAGCTATGCTACGAGAAGGAGAAAACATTTATCATTCCCATATGCAAAATGTCCCAAAATATATTAAACTCATCAATATCAAGATTCTCAAGAAATGCGAAAAAGGTACTGAACACCAATGCACGATTCATGGCCCCCCCGGCCATGAGGGGGAATTTTTTTCATAATTTAAGATCAAAAAATGCCAAGAATCATGCAATTTCGCTACTTCAAATGCAAGGATTCCCCCAATCTAATATAAAGAAAGAAATTAAATATTTTTGTTTCAAAAATTCACTAAAAGCAATAATGAACTTTCTTAAAACAAAGAAACCCAAACTAAAAGTTCTCTTTTAATGCAAACTATTCAGAATAAATATGATCTTTCCCTAAACAATTCTAAAGAAAACACATGCTTTGTAATTGAAAGACACTCAAAGCAAGAGACTAATCCTTCAAAACCAAACAAGGAAAAGATGGCTAAAAGCAACTCAAAGAATGTCAAGCAGACTGTAAACAGATCAATATAGGCTCCAAAAGTTCAATCCAGTTGTTCAAAGAAAAACTGGGCATCAAAAAATGACAAGACCCAATCCAAAAATTTTTACAAACAAGTTCGCAGGCTGGCAGTGTATTACAGTGCGAGAATCAAAGATTCTCGCAGGTTGAACAAAGGTTGAGTGTGAGGGGTTCGCACTGGACTTAACACCAGGGTGCGAACTTGGGTGTTTCTCACAGGCCACTAAAGGGTACAGTGCAAGAATTCCTATAAACAAGAAAAAATTTAAAAAAGGACTAAATTTGAGTGAACTTTCAGATCCAGAGAGTCTGGATCGATCTCACACAGACTCAAAGACCAGAAAACAAGCAATCAAAGCAAGGGAAACTAGACTAAATAGGAAACAATTTGTTCCCTAGTATGGTCGCCAATTTTGTTATTGGACAAGTCGGTAGGTGCAGACACTAACTGATCTCCCTAGATCCACCTAGATCTAGAACAAAACACACTAGAACATGATGCTTTCCTTAAGTTTTAGATATTGAATTTACTAACTAAAAAGGGATGAGTGACATACCATTTAAATGTCGCTTCCTCTCGCCATCTCCATCCTAGCTCCATTCCAACTCTCATACAATGATGAACCTGCAAAATAATGCAACCAACCAAAGTGATAACAATAGCATAAACTCAATATAAACCTATGTATGTGATCAAGGAATCATACAATAAAACACAACAAGCTTTATAGGAAAGAATCATATTACTGTATCATATTAAATGTGAAAGAGAGATTACAACCATGGCCTTGATGTTGTAAGCTCCCTTCCAACTGTCCTTCGTTCCCCACACACTTTCAATCCAATAATTCTGAGAGAACAGATCTAATAGTATTCACAATCTATCTTGACAAAAGAAAAACTCAAAACCACTCTAACCAAATCCAAATCCAACTTAGCCAATCCCAAAAGCTCCAAGCTAACCAAAGCTAAAAGCTACAAAATATAACTTTCTCCATGAGATCTCCTTTCCTTTTATAATTTGAAGAGGATAAGGTGAGGAGGTTAGGATGATCCCACTAAATCATGAAAGTGAGTAAGATCCACACCATTCGGATGCCACCTCACCATGGAAATTTCTCCTTCTAGAAGATTTGAGAAAACACTTGTTTTTCCCACGTGTAGGCATTCTTGCACCCTGCCTATAGAGCAACCTGCAAACCTCTCGCAACCCAGCTATGGTGCAACCTGTGAGAAACAGACATTCTCACACCCTGCCTATATAGCAACCTGCAAACTTCCATTTTTATAGAGTTTTTACAAAGGAGAATGCAACCTCTTTTCTCAGGAAAAGTTCTTCTGCCTTCCTTCTTCAGGAACTCAGGCCATTGACCCCTCTGAAGGAAACAGATAGGTTTACATAATTAACGGTCATAGGGATGATGAAAATAATGTGTAACAGCCATGAAATCCCTTAATTCTTGCTTTTTCTATTCTAGAGCATCCTCTTCTTTTTTCCTTCTGACTTGATCTTTCTCAATCTAGGTTCTTCCTAGTAAAAGAGAAAAAGTGATGTTGTTCTCAACAAACTTAATGACCTCGAATTCTTCCTCTATCGAAGATCCATGAGCACTCATAGGTATATGGGTAAGTTTTCCACATAGGGTTATTATTTTTCATTTAAAATTTCCTATTCCTCCCAGTGAAGGAATCATAACTGGCTTTCCCAAAAATTCCCAATTTTTTTCTGTCATGATATTCACCTGTGTTTCTACATCCAATACACAGTCTATGTCAAAGTCTCCTATTCTTGTTTCTATACATTATTTCTCTTTTAATATCTCTGATAAGTTGATGTCTCTGTGATCATTTAGGGTTTCTTTCATCTGTAACAATATAGTCTCTGATTCTTTCTGAGGTTCTATCATATCCTTAGTCTCTTGGCCTTTCTCATGGTTTTCTTGTCTCATATTCATCTTTTCAATTTTAGCAATCATTCTAGGGAAATCTAGAGCTTCATGTCCAATAGCTTTACAACAAAGGAAAATAGGACCTCTACCAGGGCATTCCTTAGCAATATGTCCCGGTATTCTGCAACTATAACAAAGAGTTAGTCATCTCTTTCTCTTGAATGATCCCCAACCTTTCCTATACTGCGCACTGGGATCGTAGTGATGGACCTGCAAAAAATTCTTTCTAGGATCCTGCATCCATTTGTTAGTCCAACAATTCTTTTTATGCATAGGAATAATATATCTTTCACTATTTCTATCAGATATATTTATATCATATGTTCTTTCTCCTAGTTATGCCCTAGTATTTAGACAATGACCAAATCTATTAAACATACCTAGATCCATTCTTTTGAAACAAAAAATTTCCACTTATCTTACCTTTATCAGAGCACAAAGATTTAAGATATTAGCTCTTCTCTCCAGATCAAACATATCTTCTTAGCATAGAACTTCACAAATCAAGTAGATTATTGTGCACTAGGGAAATGGATCTTCACAAAAAGATTTCTCTTTTCTTTAGTTCCCAACAATCGTAATTTCAAGTACTGACAATGGAACCATTTTTTGGCACAGGGGTAGACACGGGGTTCAATGATTCAACAAAGCACCAACAAAACCTTAACTACTGGCCCTTTTGGAAACACCTGCAAAGCAGATGAAGTCTCACCCGAGGTAGAGGCAAGGGTGGTTGTAGGAATCAAGTGTCTACAACCTAGTTTGGACACAGATCTGTGATTACAACACTCTAACAAAGCACTTAGCAGTTATCATTCATTTGTATTTAACCCTTATTCACATCACAGGAAGAAACCCTAATTCCATAGAAGCGTAGTATTCAATAAGATATAACACATCCAAGAACTAAGAAAATAGAAATAGATCAAATCTATCATTCATTCACATTACTAAGTACTAATCTACCATACTAGATGCATCTAATCATGCATAAAGATAACAACACTAAGAATAAATCACATCAATCACACAAAGTAACCATAGCACATGATATACGTGGTTCACCCCCAGCGTGGGGCTACTTTTACCAACTCTTCTTCTTCATTATTATATTTTGTCAATCATATTACATGCACAAAGACTCAAAACCCTCTCCACATAGAACATGATATCTGCGTGCACATCCCCAGATCCTCCTTCCCTAAGTAGATCTAGGCATAGAGCCTCACACCGTCTGTTGGCCCTTGGTTATGTAAGTAAGGGAATATTAAGGTAGAAAAGAAGCAATATGAATTGCACAGAAGACACAATGACTAATACTGGGTCGAAGTGAGCAAAAGAAAAGAAAAGATGGAGTGAAGTAAGAGAAAGCAAGTCATTGGACGAGGAGATTGAGGATGACAAATCAACAAGGAAGACAGATCGTGGACAACTAAACAAGAGAAAAAATCCACCAATGGATTCTTCGAGAGAACCACATGAGAAAGAAGGAAAGACATGCTGGCGAAGATCTAAAAATTCTAGTCAAGTTGACCTAGGGTTTTAGACACCTAGATTTTTGGTATCTAGGGTTTTGGCACTTAGGTTTCGGCCTAAGGCTGTCGGTGAGATATTGTAATGTATAAATAAAGGTGAAGAGGAAATGGGATGGGTTCGTTGATGTGATGAGGATTTATTGTTGTTAATGTAGAGGGAGAAGTATTGTGCCAAGAGAGCATTATGTATTGTAAGATCTTCATCTCGGTGTGAAGGTCAACCCTGCAGCTGGGTGCACAGGGATGCGAAATAAAGAGAAGAGAGAAACAGATAAGATCTACTAGAGCACAAATAAAACTGTATTCTTTCACCTAATATAATATAAAGCATAATTCTGTGGATGTAGCCCTAGGGAGAGGGTGAATCATGTATAACTTGGTGTTGTGTGTGCTTGATGATTGTGTTCTCTTGTTCATTGATATACTGTTATTGCATTATTGTGTTAGATCTGACAGATAAATGTGTGAAGTAGGACTAATTTGGTAACTGATATCTAGATGTTGTGTTGTTCTTGTATTGGATCCACTTTGTATTTCCTCTGGTTGTAGACACCTATGTTCTGCAACCCCCCATAGCTACTTCGGGTGAGACAAAATCTTCCTCGCAGGTGTTTCTGAAAGGGCCAGTAGTTAGGGCTTGTTGGTGCGCTCTTGGAATCGAACACTGGGTCTGCCCCTGTCGCAACAAATGGTTCCATTGGTGGGACTTGAATCTTCATGAGGTAATGTCAAGGTGGTTTCCATCGAACAAAGAGATTCAGAAGTGGATATAAGATCAAGAAAAGGACTTCGCAGAAGCCCAGAACAAGAACCCTAAGATTAGCACCAAGGACTGGTTTGGAAGGTATATCTTTACTGATATACACGAGATTTTCTTCGGAGGAATTCATCAGGAGATATATGAGTGGTTAGCTAGGTTAGATGATACCTAGTTTGAGATCAGATCTAGAACACATGTGGTTTGGACGTCGACGGTGATCAAGAAGGTCAAGAGAGTTGATAATGCCATGTCAAGAGGAGTAGATGACTAGTTCGATAGCACCATTGGAGGGTATATCATTGAGTTTGTTTTTGACAGAGTAGAATCATATAGTCAAGCAGAGAGATACTTCTTCAAGGGACCTGGAGGAAAATGTTTACAATTTCTGAAGTTGAGGATCAAAATGATATTACATGAGAAGAATATCTTGAAGTTACAATAGTTGGTCCGATCAAAAGGCTAATGTTCAAGAATTCAGACAACGACAGTGACATAGAGATGGGACATATGCACAGTGGAAGAATCTTCAAAGAAGTCCCTCTGGTGAAATTGTTTGAACAAAACCATGAACCATTGGTACAAGATGAAGGGTTTTACAGTGGAGAGGAAGAAGAGTTGGTGAACAAGGAACATTTAGAATCTAGTAGGGAAGAAGAAGGAAAGACCAAAGAACCTCTCCGAGAAGAATCAAAGACCTCAGGAACTACGCAGACTATTGAAGTAAGTATTATTACTCCTCCTATTGTTTTAGCATCATTAGGAAATCAAAGTAATCAGACTCACCAGAGTGCTTAGAGAACTGTAACTAGCAGTCCAACACATACTCAATCAGGAAACCTTGGAATATCTATGGTATATGAGATGAGGTTACTCACCTCTAGAGGACATGGATCTAAATATCCTAATCAACACGAGTTTCTATGTGTAGTTGTGTGGAGTATTAAGAATGTCACTGACGAAGCTGTTAAACGAGCTCAGTTTAGTACTACCCTGAGAGACTATGCACTGAGTTGGTACATGAAGTTTGTCCAAGGATTTTTCCAGCCAAAACCATTGAACGCGATCAATACTACGTTGTTTGCAGAATTCAAGAAACCCAATTCAGAGTCACAATGCATTACAGAAATGAAAGAAATCAAGTGGAAAGTAGTTGAACCTGTTTGGGAGTTCGATCAAAGGTTAAGACCTTAACAGGACATTTGAGTTTTAAGATACTAGATGAGCAGAACAAAGAATGGTTCATTGCTTCCCTCTTACCACACATCAGAGTCCCTCTAATGCAATAGAAGATTGCTTCGCAGGCTGAGGCATTGGAGATCGCCATGAAACTAGAATCAACTCCTATGGCATAATCCAGCTCAGGTATGAGTCAAATATTGAGTCAGCTAACTATCTTATCTCTGCAAGTCAAAGATATGAAGAAAGACAAGTGAAAATATAAAAGAGAATATTTATTTTGCATTAGATGAAAATCAGAAGGCCATGACAAAGAGCACTGCCCCCTATTTCATGAGTATTTGGCATCTGGAGCTCTGAGTCCTTTAAAGCAAGTTACCCTACCATGGTGTGTGGTATTTAGAAATAGACATCGTCCTAGTGAATGCTATTACATGAAAAAATATGTCCAGACACCCACAAGTCTATATTGAACATTCTATAAGTTGGTAGGGCATGATGATAGGGATTGTAGGGCCTATGACCTCATGCATGAAAGGTCAAGATATGTATACAAAATTCAAGGTGAAGTACAACAAGAAGGGAACACTACGCAGTATAATTCCCCTGGAAGAGGAAACTTCAACCCTTGTGGTGGAATCAGAGGAAGTGGATAGGAAAGAGGCATGGGTCGAGGTCGAGGTCAGATCATTTGTTACAACTGCACACAACCAGGACATTTGGCAAGGGATTGCCAGAACCCTTGTACCACTTGCAGTTACTACAACTCATTTGTTAATGTCATTGATGATTGTCCTATGTTGTTAGCCAAACTTCAGGAAAGACGGGGAGGAAACCAACAAGTACAAATCATCTCAACAAAAACTTGCGGAGAGGATCCCAAAGTCATTGTAATCAATAGAGGAGGCATTGTTATAGTAGAAGACAGAGTGACCTTGTGAAAGAATATAGAAGAACCAGGAGTCAAAAAAGCTACCGAGAAGACACAAGTGTTTGATGCAAATAAAGTAAAACAAACATTTGAGGAGGCAAGAAAAGATTTCAGGAGAGACCAGGGTTATTCATCAAAAAAATGATTGGAAGTAAGGGAATGTGGAATTCCTCTGGAATTTGATGAGTCTGCTCTGCCAGGAGAAGGAAAAGAGGTAAGAAAGGTCATGGAATTCTTATATACTTGCATTAATTTGATTCAATATGAGAGTGTTGTACAAGAGCTACAAAATTTAATTAGACGGTACGAGCTAGGAAAGGTAGATCTCTTGTTGAATAGAGCAGTACACTAAGTCTCTAAAAAGAGAAGGAAAAATAAGGAACTACACCTGAATGCTCAAATTGGTGAGTATGATATAGACTATGTGGTCCTTGACTTAGGGTCGGAGGTCAATGTCATGACAAAGAAGACCTGGGCACTGATGGGAAAAACTAATTTGATCTATTCCCCTATAAGGCTTAGGATGGTTGATCAACAAGATGTAAGCCCCTTTGGGAGATTGGAACATGTCCCTATGGACATCGATGGAGTAAGAACATTTGTAGACTTCGAGGTGATTGAGATAGTTGATGATAGTTGTCCTTACCCTGCAATGGCCTCTGCTGTTAGGAATTGATTGGGCTTTCAATAATTCCACTATGGTTGATTTAAAGAAAAGAAGAATGACCTTTGTCTTGGACAACTGAGAGGGGAGGGGTGAATCAGTTGTTACCGTTCTTAAACAATTATGCTTATTTTAAACTCTTTACAGAGCACTCAATGACAATCATAATAATGCAGAGAGGTAAGCAATAGAACATTCAACATCAGTCACACATATGAAATATACAGAGATAGATATTTCATGAGGAAACCCATAAAGGGTAAAAGCCTCTTCTTCTGGGTATGAAAAGTAATCTTTACATTTTGTACATTATCATACATATGAGCTCCAACTCATTGTGAGGATACAACCTCTATTTTGAAAGCTGCAATTTGCTAAGAGCACCAACTCTCTGTTTTCTCTAGCACCAACTAGAAGGAAGCACCAACTCCCTGAGTGTTCCAACATTGACTGGATGGAAGCACCTACTTCCACTTATACAAGCACCAACTTGTTTGATAGCACCAAATCTCTGGTTTCTCTAGCACCCACTAGAAGGAAGCACCAACTTCCTGAGTGTTCCAGCACCAACTGGATGGAAGCACCAACTTCCAGTCACACAGGAACCAACCTGTATAACAGAGAACAACAGTTCTCCCTTGCACCACCCTGCCACCCTGGTTTCTCTGGCTGTAACCAGATGGAAGCTACAACTCCCTGTGTTGAAGCACCCACTTGAACCTCTGAGGAAAACAGTCCTCCCTAGCACCTCCCTACCACCCTGATTATAAATATTTTCTACTGAAACTTATTACAGTGATTCAATAGTTGTCATTGGCTTACCATGCTTATCATTGTTCTGCTATGCTTCTCTGCTCTCTTGTATCAATGTCTCTCTGCCTGTATCTTCTTGTTCTTTCTGATCTTCTAATTTTCTTTACAAGTGCACCTCAGCCTTATTTTAGTGTCTCAGCTATGCATCTCTATTCTTTACTTCTTCTGCACTCTATTCTCTGTGTCTTGTTTTGATTCTATGAATTATGCTTCTTCTGTGTATTTCAGCGCCTACCCACAGCATGCTATTTCCCGTGTGTAATTCCTCTCCATAACAACATCCATATATTCTCTTTTTTGCATATTTATACTATATGTGTACCTTCTTCATCCTCCATGCACAGTGCCTCTACATGCTCTTCACTATACCACGGTTCTGCTCATCGGGTTGTTCACTGCCACTCCACTTTTTCTCTGCTTCACTCGCTCAAGCCTCAAAAAGAAAAAAATGCATCTCGCTTCTGTCTATACCTCATATGTTACTCATCTCTGAGTTTTATCTCACACTATGCATACTGTAATTTTCCCTTTCTTACAGTTCAACTCCTTTTTCCTTCAGAACAGTCAGCAATGCACAGTCACTGCATGTTGCTTTTAACCACTTCCTCTGCGGTTACACCTCAAATATTCTTGGGAAAAAATGCTTAGCAACTGAATCACCAACTGTCCAAGAACCATGATTCAGTTCTTTTAGCTGAATCATAACTAATCGATTACCTATGAGGTGAGACAATAACACTTCGATCAAGATTCCAATTAACCAGCACCATTGGATTAAATCTGCAAGATTTCATGTTTATCTCATATGCCCACTAGATGTGACCGAGCGCTAAACAAAATTTGAATTTCGTGATTTCGCATCTCATCATTCTTGTGATGAAGGGTATCGACACTCCAAGTCGCGATCACCGAGACTCTGAGATGGAGCTTAGCAATACTAGTTTCTTCCCCTCACATGACCACCGACGGTGACCACAGGTTGCGCCAGAAGGTGCTTCGTATTTCATGAACTTATGAACTTCATCAAGCCTGATCAATGGTCAAGATCTCCAATGATTTGACGATCCATATCTCATCATGATCTCACATATCACGATTCCTATGATGAAGGATCTCGATACTCCAAGTTGTGAACACTGAGATGAAGCTTAGCAATTAACTCCTTCCCTTAAGCCTTCGACGATGTGACCTTGAGATATGACCACTTGCCAATAAAATGAGCACTTTTCTCCTTTGACTTTCTAGTCAGCGAGACAATGATCTTTCGCCATGTTTCCTATGGAACCAATGATCCACGAATGTCCTCAATGGACAACCTGGATTCCTTCATAGTTTTGGAGAGTTGGATGACTCTTGGTCTTATCCGCCTTGTAGCTTCACCATATCTAACAGTTGTTGGTCCTTCGTAATTACTCCAGATCCGACGACCCAGAGCTTATCGCAATTTCACATATCGTGAGTTGGGAGGTTAGAGAACTTCCTTCCTTTGACCTTTTAGTTAGTGAAATGTTGATCCGTGATCACATGTCCTGCCCGAAGATGGACGGTCCTTCTTCTTTCGATATTTTGTAAACCCGCTTCACCTTTCACTTTGAAGAATGTGCAAGTTCTCCTGGATCCAATGACGGTCAGACCCCGCGCTCGTATCTAACACCCAAGATCTGTCCTCCATCTACGTGCTCGACCTATCTAAATTCAGATGTGACAGTCATCGAGAATTCTCAATGGGATCCAATGATCACTGTCGCTTCTCCTCTTAAGCTTACACATCCTCCTGACTTGGAATAATTTCTAAGTGTCAAAGGCCTCAACCTTTGATCTGTCTAAGATCCCGAGTATGCTATCTCTCTTGAGCTTTGGCAATGAGTTAACCTCGTCCCTAGTGCACACCTACACACTGCATGTGACTCTGCGCTAATCCTCCTAAGATTATGTTGTTCTTGTTTTGCCATCACTTCACACTCTGATCTTGCCATCAATGACAAGTACACTCTGCCTGTAAACATGTCAACAATCTCCCCCTTTGGCATTCATTGAAACCCTGAACGAATACCCTAATATTTTTGGACCTCCAACTGTAGCATCCATTCTGTACCACTCCTTTTCTCCCCCTTTGACATCAATGTCAAAGAAAACATGCTCCCCCTGAGATGTTGCAGTATTTTTAGGAGGTATCAGATATTAAACCAGCAAAAAATCCCCCTAACAGGATGGACTCTTTTATTTGAGGCATGCAAAATATTTGTATCTAAACCAGAGTCTTCTCCTTCTGATTCTTGGACCTCTTCATATTCATATTCAACTGTGTCCTCTGTAGCAGACTCAATATTGCTCACCTCTCTTACTGGGACTCCTTCATCAACCTTTTCTTGTCATAACTGGATGACTCCCCCTGTCACTATTCTCTCTCCGCTTCTGATTGTTCTCCTCCTTTGTTTATAAAAATATTATCTTTCCCTGACAAGGCACTTCCTCTTGTTATCTCTACAGAATGTCATGTATATAATTTTTTACATCAGAATGGTGCTGCTGCGAATGTCATTTTCCTACTTGAACACTGCACAATTGTAGCTTGTACTTTTAAAATAACCATTGAATATCTCCATTGATTCTCATCGATCTCTATTATTGCAATTTCATTTTTCCTCCATGATGCATACAATCCAAGTCTTTTATGACCATATTCAATCACAAGAAAAAACCACTACAACCACTCTCATACCTGCTTTTCTTTTTCACAGACGAAGGACCTGTATCAGGTTTCTTAGGAGTACTGATTTCTTCCTTGTNATCTCTATTACTGCAATTTCATTTTTCCTCCATGATGCATACAATCCAAGTCTTTTATGACCATATTCAATCACAAGAAAAAACCACTACAACCACTCTCATACCTGCTTTTCTTTTTCACAGACGAAGGACCTGTATCAGGTTTCTTAGGAGTACTGATTTCTTCCTTGTTGTATCCAATACAAGATTTGTCATTTGGTGATCTCTGACTATCCAAGAGCTTATCTAGGGTCATGGAGCTGTTTAAGAACTTTCTTTGGGTGTTTGACTTCTCAACCTTCGAAACTTCAGCTTCCATCTTATGGCATGATTCTTCTTCTACTTCTTCCATGGGATTCATGCTAATTGAACAATCTTTTATTGTATCTGTGTCTTCTTCTTTACTTGCAGGGGAGGATTCAATATCAACATCATTACTTTTCCTTATGCCTTTATTCACCACTTGTCTTGAGTTTACATTTACCTTACACTCTTTGGACGTGAACACCTCTTCACTGTCTCTGTCACACTTTTGAATTGTACTGAGAAAACTATGTTTCAGACCATCCACAAGCAGAACGTACTGAGCATCTTCTTTGTCATTACTCAAACTCATCATCCCTCTATCCTTGATTTTACCTGGTTCATCATTTTCAAGGATCACATTTCCTATTTTTCTTTTACTTATGGATAGAAGATTATCCTTGTCTCCAGTCATGTGTTTGGAACATCCACTGTCTATATTCCTGGAGGCCTTTTGTTTTTGTGTTGAAAGTGCTAGACCAAATTTTTCACTATCTTTCCTTTTCCATGTGCTGGCCTTTCTATCTAAGAAATTTATCCTTGGATCTGCTTTGTAATTCTTCATATGGAAGTTTGCAGCTTTGTGGCTAAAGTTGTGACATTTATAGCATTCAATATCATTGTTCAATAGGTCAAATTTATTGTTGCAACGTTGTCTACTCATTGACTGTTTATTATTTCTTGACCTCCTCAGTTGCATGTCTCTAGACTTAATTTGACAATTTGAAATCTGTGATGGTTTGTTACTTGGTTGTATCATTCTTTGTTGTGGTAGATATTTATTCCTTGGAAATATTAATTTCTCATGTCTAAGTCTTAAGGAACAATTTACAGTGTGACCAAAGTTAGAACAGTAGAAACAATATCCATGGAAAAATTCTTTGTACTTGGAAAATTGTTGTCTTATTTGAGAAAATTGATTTCTTCCATGCTGATGATTTCCTTGAGAAGGGAGTGTATTATTTCCTTGTTCTACAGATTCAGTTCTGACACCTTTTTCTTTACTCTTCCTGGGCGGTTGATTATCTTCCTTTGTTTCTGTAGGTTTGTTGTCATCATTGGTTGTAGATTTGACAAACTTGATGAAGTCTTTGTTTCTTGGATGAACACTACTTGATCCCTCTTCATAACCCAAACCTGTTTTCAGCTTTGGATTCCTTTGCTGATTCGGAATGGTGGCTAATCCTTCTGAGGCTTTGATACTTGATAGATTCTGATGATATAAGGCTTGAAACTTCTCCAACTCTTTCCTAGTTTTCACTACTTCTTCTTCCAGAGCTTTACATCTTGCCTTCTTTTCTGATAACTGTTGTTTCAAAATGTCCTGGATTTTCTTTGACTCTTCTAATTCCACTTTTAGCAGGGCAAAGTATTCATCAGGCTGTTTACTGTCTTTCTCGAACTGTATCAGCAATTGTTTTTTCTTTCTGTTCTTAATTCTGAGTCTGTCAATCTCTTCCAGTGCACTGATCAGTTCTCCTTCCATATCAACCACAGCTTCTTCTTCATTAGCCTCACTTCCTGTTCTTTTATTATCATAATCCTCTTTGTCCATAATCATGAAGTTATTTAGTTGATTTCCAATAGAAGAGTCATTGTCTTCATCATCTGAAGGATCATCATCATTGTCTACACATAAACTTTTATTTCTATCAAATCTTTTGGATTTGTACTTCTCTTCACCTTCAAACTTTTGGTCCTTCTTCTTGTGTGGACACTTATTTGCAAAGTGACCTATCTTACCACAGTTAAAACATTTGAAGGAAAGCTTGCCTTGATATTTTCCTGATCCTTTCTTTAACCTTCTCAGAAATTTTGCCTCAATATCATCTAAATCTGAATCAATATTCTCATCTTCTTTAAAATATGCTTCTCTAGTAATGAATTTATCTTTGTTGATTCTTTTCATATGCAGATAGAGTTCCTAGGAGTTGATCAATGGACGAAGTTTTAAGATCATTTAGTTCTTCTATTGCAGATACTTTTGGATTAAATTTATCAAGCAAAGATCTTAAAATCTTCTGAACTAAAATCTATTCTTCAATCTTCTCACCAAGACCCTTCATGGCATTCACAAGTTCTTCAACTCTTAAAAAGTACTTGCTAATTGTTTCATGTTCATTCATCTTTAGTTGTTCAAACTTCAACCTAAGTGTTTGAAGTTTGGCATCTTTTACTTTCTCATTTCCTTCATAGCTACTAATGAGTTTGTCCCACATTTCTTTGGTAGTTTGAAGATGCATCACCTTTACAAACTCGACTTCTACAAGTCCATTCAAGATAAAATTCATTCCCTTAGCATTAAAGATAAATTCTAACTTATCATCCTTGGAAGCTAGCACAACATGCTTTATGTATCCAGTCTCTACTACATCCCAAACATCATCACCTAAGGCCATTAGGTATGTTCTCATTGTAACCTTCCAGAAGGAAAAATTTGTTCCATCAAACAAAGGAGGCTTAGTGACTGAAGTCCCTTCATGAATTGTCATGTTTAAGCTTACAGATCTACCTTTAGATAAAAGGAACCAACTCTAATACCAATTGTTGGACAATTGAGAGGGGGGGAGGGTGAATTAGTTGTTACCGTGCTTAAACAATTATGCTTATTTTAAGCTCCTTACAGAGCACTCAATGAAAATCACAATAATGCAAAGAGGTAAGCAATAGAACATTCGACATCAGTCACACATATGAAATATACAGAGACATATATTTCTTGAGGAAACCCATAAAGGGTAAAAACCTCTTCTTCTTGGTATGAAAAGTAATCTTTACATTCTGTACATTATCATACATATGAGATCCAACTCATTGTGAGGCTACAACCTCTATTTTTCAAGTTGCAACTTGCCGAGAGCACCAACTCTCTATTTTCTCTAGCACCGACTAGAAGGAAGAACCAACTCCCTGAGTGTTCCAGCACAGACTGGATGGAAGCACCTACTTCCACTTATACAAGAACCAACTTGTTTGAGAGAACCAACTCTATGGTTTCTCTAGCACCCACTAGAAGGAAGCACAGAATCCCTGAGTGTTCCAGCACCAACTGGATGGAAGCACCAACTTCCAGTCACATAGTCACCAACCTATATAACAGAGAACAACAGTTCTCCCTTCCACCACCCTGCCACCCTGGTTTCTCTGGCTACAATGAGATGGAAGCTACAACTCCCTGTGTTCAAGCACCCACTTGAAACTCTGAGGACAAAAGTCCTCCCTAGCACCTCCCTACCACCCTGATTATAAATATTTTCTACTGAAACTTATTAGAGTGATTCAATAGTTGTCATTGGTTTACCAGGATTATCACTGTTCTGCTATGCTTCTCTACTCTCCTGTATCAGTGTCTCTCTACCTGCATCTTCTTGCACTTTCTGATCTTATTCTTTTCTCTACAAGTGCACCTCATCCTTCTTTTACTGTCTCAGCTATGTATCTCTATTCTTTTCTTCTGTTGCGCTTTATGCTCTGTGTCTTATTTTGATTTTATGAATTATGCCTCTTCTGTGTATTTTAGCTCTTGCACAACATGCTATTTCCCATGTGTAATTGCTCTCCACAGCAACATCCATATCTTCTCTGTTCTGCATATTATACTATCTGTGTACCTTCTTCATCTTCCATGCACAATGCCTCTACATGCTCTTCACCGTGCCATGGTTCTGCTCATCGAGTTGTTCACTGCCACTCCACTTTTTCTCTGGTTCACTCGCTCAAGCCTCAAAAATAAAAAAAATACATCTCTCTTCTGTCTATACCTCATCTGTTACTCATCTCTGAGTTTTATCTCACACTGCGCATACAGTAATTTTCCATTTCTTATAGTTCAACTCCTTTTTCCTTTAGAACAACTAGCAACGCACAGTCACTGCAACCACTTCTTCTGCGGTTACACCTCTAATCTTCTTGGGAAAAAATGCACAACAACTGAATCACCAACTGTCCAAGAACCATGATTCAGTTCTGCTAACTGAATAATAACTAATTGATTACCTGTGAGGAGAGACAGTAACCCTTCGATCACGATTCCAATTAACCAACACCACTGGATTAAATCCGCAGGATTACGCTTTTATCTCATATGCCCACTAGCTGTGACCGAGCGCTAAAAAGAATTTGAATTTTTTGATTTCGCATCTCGACATTTCTGTGATGAAGGGTCTTGACAATCCAAGTCATGATCTCCAATACTTTGAGATGGAGCTTAGCACCGCTAGTTTCTTCCCCTCACATGACCACCGACGGTGACCACAGGCTGCGCTAAAAGGTGCTTCATATTTCGTGAACTTATGAACTTCATCGAGCCTGATCAACGGTCAAGATCTCCAATGATCCGATGGTCCATATCTCATCGCGATCTCGCATATTGAGATTCCTATGATGAAGGATCTCGATACTCTAAGTTTCAAATGCCGAGATGGATCTTAGCAATTAGCTCCTTCCGTTAAGCCTTCGACAATGTGACCTTGAGATATGACCACTCACCAATCAAATGAGAACTTTTCTCCTTTGACTCTCTAGTCAGCGAAACAATGATCTTTCACCATGTGTCCTATGGAACCAACGATCCACAACTGTCCTCGATGGATGACCAAGATTTCTTCATAGTTTTGGAGAGTTGGATGACTATTCATCTTATCCGCCTTGCAACTTCACCATATCTAATGGCTATTGGTCCTTTGTAATTACTCCATATCTGATGGCCTAGATCTTATTGCAATTTCACATATCATGATTTGGGAGGTTAGAGAACTTCCTTCCTTTGTCCTTTTAGTTAGAGAAATGTTGATCTGTGACCACGTGTCCTTCTTGAAGATGGCCGGTCCTTCTTCTTTTGGGATTTTGTAAGCCCGCTTCACCTTGAAATTTAAAGAACATGCATGTTATCTTGGATCCAACGATGGTCGAACCCTACACTTGGATCTAATGCCCGAGTTAATTCCTCCATCTACGCACTTGACCTATCTAAATTCAGATTTGATGGTCATCGGAAATTCTCAATGGGATTCAATGATCACTGTCGCTTCTCCTCCCGAGCATACACATCCTCCTGACTTGGAATAATTTCTAAGTGTCAAAGGCCTCGACCTTTGATCCATATAAGATCCTGAGTATGCTATCTCTCTTGAGATTTGGCAATGAGTTAACCTCATCCTTGATGCACACCTACGCACTATGTGCAACTCTGCGTTAATCCTCCCGAGCTTACATTGTTCCTGTTTTTCCATCACTGCACACTCTGATCTTGCCATCGATGACAAGCACACTCCACCTATAAACATGTCAACACTTTGAAGGATATGGCCTTAGGGTCATTGCACCTCTGTATCTTGATGAAGGTTGGAGATACACATAACCCATCATAGAAGAAGACCGCACATATGAACTAGAAAACATATACAAGTTAACAACCAGACATCAAGATTACATTAATCCTACAACAGATGGGAACCTAACATGGAAAAGTGACAACGCATGCTCATCATATTCAGAAGAAGCACTGGAGAATTGGCAGAACAAAATGTATGAAGTATCTACAAGGAGATGTGCTAGATTAACCAGAGAAGTTCGCTGGATCGACACAACAATAAGTAACTTTCCCACCTTTGATGCTTAAATCATTTGGAAGATTTCTTGTTGGAATTTGAAGAAATTGTACCAATACAAAAAATATTGTTGGAAGTAGATGAGACCTTGAAAGAAACTCTAGCAAGATGGTGGGAGGCACAAAAAAAAAACATTACAAAATGGGTACAATGTCGCACTTTGATGACAATGTGGTTTTTAGAACATGTAGAAGGCTGCGAAGTTAGGTACACAGTTCAAATTTGTCTAAAGGACCATGTGTGAAGTTGCAAGGAAGCCTAGAGCAACATTCCTCAAGGGAAGAGGGTGCAAAAATTCATTAACACATTGGACACAACCCCTATCAATTGGTATCTTCAAGAAGAACTACACCTCATCACTATAGATTGGGAAGGTATGACTCAAAACTTTGTAAATACATTTTTATTTGAAATCCAATATCCTATAGTGGATCAAGCGTTACATATTGCAAGGAAAAAAGCGTTTGAGGAGGTACCTAGCCTCCTTTTGGAACAAGAAGAGGAAGAATGGACTGCACCTCTTCAGAAATTGCAAGGCTATTACAATATCAATGATGATGAAGAAGACGATCCTAGGAAGGTCAACATCAAAAAAACAGAAGGACAAAGAGACATAGAAGGATTGGGATTTGAGCTACCTTTAATTGGACAACTGATCAATATCAATAAAGTCAATATTGGAACAGAGAAAACACCGAAGCTTGCCAATGATGGAGATTATTGAGATGCTGCCACTATTGACAAAATCATCGAGTTACTGCATGAATATCAGGGACTTCTTTCCAACCAAGTTCATTGATATGAAGGGAATTAAAGGGCCCATGGGAGAGATGAAGATCCATTTGAAACTAGATGAAAGGTCAATCAAACAGAGACCCTACAGATTGAATCCTAAATATAAATAGAAAGTGAATATTGAATTAGACAGAATGTTGGAAGCAAGAATCATAGAATTTGTTGAAGAATCAGAGTGGATTAGCCCTATGGTGGTGCAAGATAAGAAGACTAGCGAGATCAAAATATGTGTAGATCTTAGGAAGTTGAATGATGTTTGTTTGCATGACCCATTCCCTACACCATTTTTTTGAAATTACTAAGACAACTGA
>JASDQU010373170.1:198928-226584 GCA_032191745.1 Picea mariana
AAAGGTGATTGCAGGGGTATACCATGGTACCTAGGACAGACATTGGGCCATTCTTTGTAGAGTATACCTAGAGGGTTCTTCCATTTTCGAGTTTCACTTGCACTGTTAAGTTTCTCTAGTGTTGGTTGTTGTAACTATTCTTCCAATTAATTTAGTGTTTGCCTGTCTTATCTTATAGGGATTTTTTTTAGTGTTTGCAAAATCCAAGAAATGTACCTTTATTGGATATGGTGTTAATGATTTTGGTTATCGCTTATGGGATTATGAAAATAAAAAAATCATTAGGAGTAGAGATGTCATATTCAATGAGAAGGTCATGTACAAAGATCAGTTGCAGGGAAAGAAACAAGAAACAGAAAAACAAGAATACACAGTGCTTGATGAGATCACTGAAAAGGAAATTCCAAAGGAACCTGAAAATCAAAATGTACAACAACAGGAGCAGTAGGTACCTCAAACAACTGCAAGTGTTGTTAGAATATCTACCAGGTTAAGTGTACCCCCTGAACGATACTCTCCTTCATTATATTATTTATTGTTGACTAATTCTGGTGAACCAGAATGTTATGAAGAAGCAATGCAGGTAGAAACCAAAAAGAAGTGGGAGAAAGGCATGAAAGAGGAATGGATTCCTTGGAAAATAACCAGACTTGGGACTTGGTTCAGTTGCCTGCGGGAAAAAGAGCATTGCAGAATAAATGGGTTTAGAAGTTTATACCATACTGTAATGCCCCTCTTTCACAGCCGGGTTGGTGCTACTTCGCAGAATAACAATACTCACATTTGGATTATATAAGAGCATGCATTTAAGAAATGAAACATATTTAAACTCAGAGTAAGCCTAAGAATTACTACTAACATAATTTTAAAACATGGCATTAGCATTAATTCATATGCACAACAAAATACATGATAATTATAAATACACAGACATGCAAAAACACAATAAAAACAACATCTGGTATTTATCTTGAAACAGTGTTAGTTCCACCAACCAGGTGCAGGCCTTCTACGAACCTCCCATCCTTAGACCACACTGTTCATCAAGCTCAGCAGTGGGTCACCCTTGAGCTAGGACTAAGCTCCACCCCCAAGGCAAGGAATCCTAGGCTAGGTTGAGGTTATAGGGTAAACACATGGTCAGAAGGAAGGAATTCTCTCTTAGGAACCACTCATACTCACTGCCCACAGACTCTCCTTCCCCACATGCCTGTTCCACCCCAGGAGTATACACCTTCTCTATCACCTAGACAGTCCTTCGGCTGCTAACGTCCCTTGCCTTGGGTTTCAACAACAGACTAGACCGTAAGTGTCCAAGTTCTGTGGCAACTACAAGGTTCCCTCCAGGAGTTCTCTCCTTCCTCTACGTACTCTCCCACCTGGAGAGAGCCACTCATAGGCCAAGCAACCTGTTTTTCCAGCTTCAATCACCTCTCTCACCTAGAGAGAGTGTTGTACAAACTGACCAACAAGCCACACATAGTCCAACACTGTGTGTCCACAACATCCAATGGGGAAAACAGACCACGGGTTTTCCAAACAGGCTCAACAATGACATGATGGAATCATGGTTATGGATTTGGGATAGAGATTCCACACACAGGCTCAATCTTTCCAGATGGAGGATGTCTCAACTTTCCAAAAATCAACATACACTATTCCCAAAATCACACAGACTATTCCCCTATTTTCAGAATTGCATGGGGTTTCCTGCAGAGGTTAGATGGGATGTATGGTTCACAAGATCGGTAGAATGGAGGAGGAAACCCCATCACTCATTCATCGTGTTGGCTTACACATGGCGGTGTTTATATTTTTATTAATTTTCTGCATAGATACATGTACAAAATTAGGCTCTTGGTCTTCAACACTTAGGCTCTCTAGCCTAACAATCACATAAGCCCACTAGCTTATATAAACTTGACTCACCAGCCTATAAAAAATATTTAAAATTCATTTCATAAACAAGATTTACAATAGGGCTTGGCCTTGGGGACATTACAATCCCCCTCCCCTTATTTCTGCACTGCCCTCAGTGCAACTTCATACTACATCTGCAAACTTTTCAAATTTTTTTTTTTTTTTTTCAAAAAGATGTGGGTACTCTGCTCGCATAACATATTCATGCTCCCATGTCACGTCCTCAGGACTGTACCATGTACACTAGACCTTTACAAGCTCTATGGATCGATTCCAGAGCTATTTTCTTTTCTTGTCCAATATGCACATAGGATGCACTTGCAGGACACCTTTTGGTTCCACCTGAATCACATCCCAATCGATAACATGATTAGCATCAAGTATATATTTCTTAAGTAGTGAAACATGGAACACATTATGTACATTCATGGATGCAGGTAATGCAAGCATGTATGCAACTGTCCCAATCCTTTCCAATATTTCAAAAGGCCCACAATATCTCGCTGCCAACTTGGTGAAACTTCCCAGCTTCAGGGAACTTCTATTAGTTTTCACTTTCAGGAAAACATGATCACCCACTTTGAATTATCTGTGGGTTCTGTTCTTATCAGCATAACTTTTCTGCCTGTCCTGGGCAGCTTTCAAATTCTGTTTAATTCTTATCATTTGGTCTTCCATCTATTTCAGAAACTCTGGCCCAACTACTGCTATGTCATCTGGATTATCCCAGCTCACTAGAGTGTTGCACTTTCTTCCATAAAGTGCTTCAAATGGGCTCATCTTCAATGATGCATGATACCCATTATTGTAGGCGAATTCTACCAAATGCAGGTAGTCTTCCCATCTTGATGGTTTGTCCATCACGTACATTCTCAGCATGTCCTCTATTACTCTATTCACCCTCTCTGTCTATCCATTAGACTTGGGATGATACACTGTACTAAGGTTCAGATTCATTCTGAATCCTTTGAAAAGTCCTTTCTAGAAATTCAAGGTGAATTTCAGGTCCCTATCAGACACAATTGTCTTAGGAATTTTGTGCAAGCGTGCCACTTCTTTTAAGAAGATATCAACAACATATGTTGCCTTGTGAGTGGTTTTCAATGGAATAAAATGGGCATCTTTTGTAATCTTGTCCACCACCACCATGATCGAATCATGTTGCTTGCTCATTTTGAGCAATCCTGTAATAAAATCCATCGTCACCACTTCCCACTTACACTTAGAAATGGGTAAAGTCTACAACAACCTTACTGGGTGCCTATGCTCAGCCTTAACTTTCTGGCACTCCATACATCTGCTGATGTATTCAACAATCTCCCTCTTCATACCTGATCAAAAGTAATGGCTTTTGACTGCTGCCACAGTCTTCTGATATCCAGAATGTCCAACATAAGTCACATTATGGATTTCTTTTAGAATTGCCAGCTTCAATTCCTGGACATTGGGTATATATACCTTGTTTTTATACAGAAGTAATCCCTCATCTTCCAAGGTGGAAATCTCTTTTTTTTGTGGTCTCTCACTCTGCTGTATCTTTGCTACAAAATCTCTGTACTCCAAATTTGCATTTACAGCTTCCCAAAATTCTATCCTTTATATCAGTCCTATACATGCTACTGGTTGTAGCATGTAAGTCATACACTTTTCTGCTGAGTGCATCAACCACCTCATTTTCCTTCCCCTTGATATGCTTGATATCAAAGTTATATTCACAAAGAAACTTCAGCCACCTACTTTGTCTAGCATTTAAAGTCAGCTGATCAAACAAATATTTCAGACTGTAGTGGTCTGTTCTCAATTCAAATCTTCTTCCCATGAGGTAATGTCTCCATTTCCTCAGAGTGTGGATGATTGCTGCCAGCTCCAAATCGTGAGTGGCATAATTATTTTCATGCTCTCTCAACTTCCTGGACTCATAACAGATTACAAATCCATCTTGGCTGAGAACTCCTCCCAACCCTTCCTTACATGCATCTGTGCACACCACAAAATCCATATTTGGATCTGCAATTCTCAGGATTGGAGCGCTGGTTAACAGTTGCTTCAATCGCTGGAAAATCTCTTCACACTCTTCAGTCCACTGAAACTTTTTTTTGTTCCTTTGCAAGGAAGTGATAGGATGAACTATCTTTGAAAACCATTTTATAAACCTTCTATAGTATCCCGCCAGACCCATAAAGGATCTAAATTCTGTCACATTCCTTGGCGCTGACCATTCTCGGATGGCCTCAACCTTCTCAGGATCTACAACGATCCCTTCTTCTGAAATAATGTGCCGCAAGTAATGGATCTGCCTTTGGTAAAATGAGCATTTGCTCAATTTAGCATTCAGTTGGTGTCCTCTCAACACTTGCAGCACTAGTCTCAGGTGTTGTTCATGCTCTTCCTCTGACTTGGAATACACCAAGATGTCATACAGGAAGACTATGACAAACTTGTCTAAATAGTCCCTCGATACACCATTCATCAAGCACATAAAAACAACAGGTGCATTTGACAGTCCAAATGGAACCACTGTGAACTCGTAATGACCGTACCTTGTTCTAAAGGCGGTCTTGCTAATGTCCTCATCCTTTATTATCACCTGGTGATATCTTGATCTGAGATCTATCTTTGAAAATATTTTCACACCTTTCAATTGATCGAAAATATCATCGATCCTTGGCAGAGGATACTTGTTCTTGATAGTTACCTTGTTCAACTGTCGAAAATCAATGCATAGTATCAACATCCCATCCTTCTTCTTCATGAACAGGACTGGGGCACCCCAAGGTGACATGCTTGGGTGAATGTATCCCTTCTTCAGAAGCTCTTCAAGTTGCAATTGTAACTCTTCTAACCCTGGCGTACTCATTCTATACGGAGCTTTTGAAACTGGAGCTACTCCAGGCATCAAATTTATAGAAAAATCAATGTCTCTCTTCAGAGGTAGTCCAAGTACCTCTTGAAATACATCCTTGAATTCTATGAGTACCTCATGGTATTCAATTCTTGAGACTTCATCTCTGGATGTCTCCTCCACACAGGCTGCAAATAATTGATAGACTTTCCTGTAACACTTCTTCATCTTCATGGCTGAGATTTCTCTAGTAGCCATAGCTCTGGGAATTCCTTGGGTTGTTTTCCGATTTCCCTCCTCATCCAGGCATGTAAACCTCTTTTTATGATAGTTGAGGAGGGCATGGTGCTGGTCTAACCAGTCCTTCCCAATTAAGCAGTCATAAGAGCCTAAAGGCAGAACATTCAATTCAGCCTTTGTGCTCAATCCATTCATGTCTACTGAACATGATTTAATCAATTTCGTGACCTTCTTCTTGGTTCCTATAGCCAACTTCACTAAACAAGACTTTTCATGTTTGCTTCTCAATAAATGAAAACTTTCCACTACCATACGATCTACATAACTATGGCTAGCCCCAAAATCAATTAAAATAATAAATGGTCGGTTGTTGATCATACCTTCCACTTCAATCATGTGCTATTGGAATTCTTCTTGCTTGTTTTCCAGGGCTACATAGATCCTTGGCATCCTGCTGCCCATATCCTCCACTGTTTCAGCTTGTTGAACATTGTGGATGGTTCTCGATTTATCTTTTCTATGGGGGCAGTCCATGTACCTATGGTTCCCTTTACAGCCCCAACACTCCATAGGTGACAGTCTGAGAATTTTCTCACCTACTTCAACCTTCCTGGGCTCTCTAAAAGATGGCTATCCCTGAGGACTATTTCTGAAAAAGGGAGGCTTGTTTCCCTTCTACCTCTGCTCTTTTCTGAACTTCTTCTGATCATCCCAAGTCTTCCAAAAAGTAGGCCTTTCTCTTTGTTTTTCATATAATAATTTATCCCTTCTTATTGTTTCTTCCATAGTCTTAGGATCATCATATTGAATTTTGTCACCAATGAAAGGTGGCAGTCCACTCAGATATCTCTGAATCTTGACAGCCTCATCTTTGATGAATGGAACATACTTTAGTAGTTCCAAAAACCTTCATTCGTATTCATCGATGGTCATGCTACCCAACTTGAGTTCGAAGAAATCCTTCATCTTTCTGTCATAGTATCTTTTGGTCAGGTATTTCTTCTTGAAATACCTCTTGAACTCCTTCCAAGTGATATCTTTCTCTCTAATGTGCTGCACTTGCACAAACTGATCCCACCACATGGATGCTTTTCCTTTCAGTTGATACATCGCAATTGTTCCTTCTACATGAGTGGAATAATTATGCAGTTGGAAATATTTCCTCATGCCAAGCAACTAGGTTTTGACATCTTCCTCCTTCTTATGTTCTCCATTGAATGTTGGAGGCTTGATCTGGTTCATATCTCCTTTCAATTCATCCATCCCAGATATCCTGTGCTTCCTGGTAGGAGATGGGCTTGAACTACTGTGTGCTTCCTTACCAGAATGATTTGGGGAGCAATGATGATGTTTGCTACCACTCCTAGATCTTCTTCTCCTCTCAGAGGTCTTGAAACTTCTTGATCTACTTATGTCACTCTCTTTTTCTAATTTCCTTTCTATTCTTTCCAGGCTCTTCAACATCTTTAAGTTGAATTCACCCTATTGATCCCTGAAACTCATGAGCTTTCGACTATCAGCTTGACGAGCCTGGGCATATTTCTACAATATTTCAATGAGTTTCATCATATGTCCTTCCTTATCTATCTCTTTTCCATGCCCATTAGAGTTTGATCCTTCGACTCCAAAGTTGACATCCCTTCCTACCCTTTTGTCCTCTGTTTTGGAGGCAATCTGTACCTTTTCTATTTCTATACTCAGTGTAGATTCACGGTTGACCTGACACTCATTGAGCTCTGCACACACAATGTGAAATCAAATGAATTTTTTCAAGCCCTTAAACCTTCAAGAAACTTGCAACACTCATAAACCAACATGCACAAGAAAAACGTTTTGATTCCATTAAGTTTTTGGAGCTCTATTTGGCTCTGCAATTTTTGGGACTTCTAGTTTCGGGGTCTCGGTCCATGAGACTCTCATACTAGATTTTGGGTAATATTTCCCTCTTTCTCCCTACCTTCGTAACCAAAGGAACCTTTCGCAACTTCGCGATCTCTCGAGTTCGTGAGTCGAAGACCCTCGACTCTTCTTCCTCCAAACGTCGATACCCGAGATGAGATACGGGTATGGTTCCATCCTCTATCACCTACTACATATAACCATAGGCTAGGGCTAAGTGCTATCACCTCTCGCAACTCATGACTTCATGAGTTGGAGTGTTGAGCCCCTGTGCTCCTCCTTTGCGAATCCTAAAAACCCGATTTACCTTACCCTCCGGGCCCACATAGCACAACTGTCTCCACATCCACAGTGGCAAGTGGCACCCTCAGGAGGGTCCACATCTTCTATGGTGATGTCATTAGGTCCCACCTCTCTCTCTTGTCTCCTCGACTTACTGGCACATGGTACACCCATGTGTACACATCTATTCCAAAGGGAAAATCCAACGGTTAGACTTTTCTCAGATCTAGAATGCAGATCTTTTTGGTGTTTCAGGGTTTCGGGCATCTGAGTTCATGCATCCACACATCTTGAACTTCTGTTTGCCAAAATCCTGAAATAACTATCTACCCTTCCACTTGATCCAACTGTCAATTTCATCTCTTATGATCTATGGTGTAGATCGTTTCGAAAATTTGATTTTCACTATTTCGCAACTCGCGAAAACAAGGTTCTTCCCTTTTGGTTTCCCGGGTGCCGAAACGTTGTTTGGCAGCCATGTGTTCTACCCGATGGATGGTCCCGATGAATTCAGGATTTTGCGTATCATGATTTCCACGTTTTTGTGCAACTCCAAAGGGTTTTTAAACCCTGTGCACATTTTCTAGATCTAACAGTCACGAGGGTTTTCCTTTTCCCCGAATAGATCCTACGGCTTCAACACATCTGGTGTGGAGTCCTCTCTCCCTATGGCTAGATACCACACTAGCTGCGGTTCCATAACAACTCTACACCTCCTGAGCTTGGTAACATGGTCAAGTAACTCCTTGACACTCATGAGTGTTCAAAGGTCCAAAATTGGTCCTCCAGACACAATTTCTCCTCATACCCTCGGTCCAAAGAGCACTCAACTAGCCCATCTAGGCTTAGCATCGAAACCTTGGCTCTGATACCAAACTGTAACACCACTTTTAGGTTAAAGTTATAAATCTCTGATACTAAACTGCAACACCACTTTTGGGTTAAAGCTGTAAAGCTTTGATACCATACTGTAACGCCCCCCTTTCACAGCCGAGCTGACGCTACTTTACGAAATAACAATACTCACATTTGGATTATATAAGAGCATTCATTTAAGAAATGAAACATATTTAAAACCAGAGTAATCCTAAGAATTAATGCTAACATAATTTTAAAACATGACATTAGCATTAATTAATATGCATAACAGAATACATGATAATTATAAATACACAGACATGCAGAAACACAATAAAAACATCATCTGGTACTTATCTTGAAATAGTGGTAGTTCCCCCAACTAGGTGTAGGCCTTCCACGAACCTCCCAGCCTTAGACCACACTATTCATCAAGCTCAGTAGTGGGTCACCTCGAAGCTAGGACTAGGCTCCACCCCCAAGGCAAGGAATCCTAGGCTAGGCTAAGGTTATAGGGAAAACACACGGTCACAAGGAAGGAATTCTCTCCTAGGAACCACTCATACTCACTGCCCACAGACTCTCCTTCCCCACATGCCTGTTCCACCCCAGGAGCATACACCTTCTCTATCGTAGACAGTCCTTCAGCTGCTAACCTCCCTTTCCTTGGGTTTCAACAACAGACCAGACCGAAAGTCTATGAGTTCTGTGGCAGCTACAGGGTTCCCTCCAGGAGTTCTCTCCTTCCTCTGTGAACTCTCTCAATTGGAGAGAGCCACTCACAGGACAAGCAACCTATTATTCCAACTTCAATCACCTCTCTCACCTGGAGAGAGTGTTGTACAAACTAGCCAACAATCCACACATAGTCCAACACTGCGTGTCCACAACAGCCAATGGGGAAAATAGACCATGGGTTTTCCAAATAGGCTTAGAAATGATAGGATGGACTCACGGTTATGGATTTGGGACAGATATTCCACACACATGCTTGATCTATCCAGAAGGAGGATGTCTTGGTTTTCTAGAAATCAACAAATATTATTCCCTTGTTTTCAAAATTGCACGGGGTTTTCTGCAGAGGTCGGATGGGATGTACAGTTCAGAAGATTGGTAGAATGGAGGAGGAAGCCCCATCACTCATTCATCATGTCAGCCTGCACACAACGGTGTTTATATTTTTATTAATGTTATGCAGAGATACATGTACAAAATCAGGCTCTTGGCCTTCAACACTTAGGCTCTCTGGCCTAACAATCACATAAGCCCACTAGCTTAAATAAACTCAGCTCACTAGCCTATAAAACATATTTACAATTCATTTCATAAACAAGATTTACAATAGGGCTTGGCCTTGGGGACATTACACCAAGAACCACCCTGCCACCTTGTTTTCTACCCACAACTAGATGAAAGATACAACTTCCAGTATTCAAGAACCAACTTGAATAATAAAGGACTACAATCCTCCCTAGCACCTCCCTACCTCCCTGATTATAAATAAATGATTGATTAACCAACAATACATATATATCAATTCTTACCTCTTCTTCTCTGTTATGCAATTCTTATCTACTTCATTATTATTCTGTTATGTTCATACTTGGCTTGAATTGTTGTCTCTTTCTATCCGTTCTTTCTTTTTTCCTTTCATGCTCTTTGATATGTGTACATTCTTCTCTCTTCACCTCTTCTATTTTGTTCAACTTCTGTTTCTGATCTCTGAATTTGATCTCACACTGTGCAAACTGTGATATTTCTTTCTCCTAGTTCAACTCAATTTTTGGCGAGAACAACCAACCTCACACAGTCACTGCATTTATCTTTTATGATCTCTCTCGATTCAGTTACACCTCGAATATCCAAGGAAACACATCAACAATTGAATTGCCAAATGTCCAAGAACTATGATTCAGTTCTGCTAAATGAATCATAACTGAATAATTAACTGTGAGGTGAAACAATATCCCTTCGATAAAATTCCTGATTAATCAGCACCATTATATTACACCCGCAGGGACTCACGTTTATCCTATATGCCCACTGGTTGTTACCAAACGCTAAACAGAAAGTGCTTTCATGATTTCGCGTTTTGGAAATCTTGTGATGAGACATCTCGACTCCACCATGTCGCGATCTCTGAAATGGAGCTTAGATGGGCTAGCTTCTTCCTCTCATATGACCACCAGTTGTGACCACGTTCTTATCCAGAAGGTGCTTCATGAGTCACGACTTCAGTGATATTGGTATGAAGTTTCTTGACTCTCCCAAGTTGCGATCTCTGAAATGGAGTTTAGCTAGACTAGCTCCTTTCTCCAGCCTTCAATGATGTGACATTGGATATGACCATGGGCCAAACATTCAAGCGCTTATCTTGTCAAATCAACGGTCTAGAAATTTTCTTCGATCTGACGACTTGGATCTCATCGTGACTTCGCATATCGCGAGTTTCTATATCATGCTCCTTTGACTCCTCCAACTCGCGAGTCAATGAAATTCCAATCGCTCGCCATATGTCCTCTGGCTCCAACAGCTAGGATTGTTTCATGACCTTGCATATCGCAAGTTCCCATGTCACGCTCCTTTGAATCCAATTTGCAAGTTAGAGAAATTCCAATTGCTCTCCACGTCTCCTCTAGCTCCAACGACCAGGATCATTTCACAACCTCACATATCGCGAAGTTAGAGGATAATACTCGGCCTTATCCTCTTCGCAGTTATGCAGGATCCGACGGCTATTGGTCCTCGGCACTCAGATCCAACATTTGAGATTTTTTCTCCTCTTCTACATGCTCTTCCTATCTGAATTCATATATGAAAACCATTGAGAATTTGAGATGGGTGATCCAACGATAACTGTTGCTCCTCCTCCTAAGATTATGTTGTTCTTTCCATGCCATCATTGATGCGCTGCTATATTTCCACTATCGCATCTTCCCTTTTTCTTGTTCACCATCGTCGTGCTGATATTGCCATCATTTATAAACAAGCATACTCTCATCATGATGATCTCTGATCTTTCCATCAATAAAAACAAGCATACTATGCCTTCTTTCTGTAAACATGCCAACAATATCCCCCTTTGGCATTGATGGAAACCATGAAGAACTGCACTATCCCCTGAACATCCAACTGTAGCATCCACAATTGTAGCATAATTACTACACCTTTTCTCCCCCTTTGACATCAATGTCAAAGAAAAAACACACTCCCCCTGAGATTTTGAAGTACATCTTGGAGATATCAGATATCCAACCAACCCCTGTCAACTAAGAAATAAATAACCAAATCTATATTCACTAGAAATACAACATATATTCAATAAATACTCCCCCTGACAAAGTGAACAGATTAGATGATGTGGGTGGGAAAACCCCCTACACACTAGCACTAAGGGTTCTTTAATGCATGTATAAATGAACATCTAAAGTCTCCTACCTTTTACCATCATCCCAACATAGGCCCCACATTCATGCATAAAACACAAGGATAAAAGGATCCAGTAACTCTACCTTGACCTCCATGTTTGGTGTCAATCCTTTTGCGTTCAGTTTCTCCTTGACTGCAAGTCTCCTCCCAAATCCAACCTACATTCATAAACAAACAAACAAAGAACTCCAAACATGCATCTTATATATGAATTAGTGGGTTAGAGGTTCTAATAAAATATAATCAAAATTGAATATTGAACACCTCATATGGAGGGACGAGAACAGTAATTCTTTTTATCAACCTCACAAACGTAACTTACAATGGTGAGATCGACCACTACTCCTCAAATTTGGTCCTGGGGTCCTCTTCAACTGTGCACCAACCACTTCCACATATGCTCCTCCTCTTCAGTTCTCACAAAGTGGTTGCAAAATATTGGGGCAAGGGGAATCCAAAAAAAGGGCAGAGTTTATTTTCTCTTATTCTCTCTTTTCTAAATGGGACCCCTACCTCTTATTTTATAGGGTAAAAGAGGGTAGTTATCTAGTTGAGTGACTGACTATGGGTGGTCAAACGGTTTAGGCAATTACCCGAAAATCTATATTCCATCTGCAACTTTCTATTTTTTGTGATTTTGTCAGTATACGCGGGTTGTAATGGGCCAACTAGCGTATATACACGAGTAGCAGTGGTGCAGGGTGCGAATGTCTTCAAAAAGATGGTTTTTAGAAGAGTTGTTTAATGGTGGCTTGGAAAAAATGGCAAGTGAGATGGCTTGATGCCAGGTATGCATGTCTAGTGCAAATTAGGGTTACAATAGATGCCCCCTAATGTGTGAGGTTAGAAGAGCATATGATGGCTGAAATACATTACCAATCTTCACCAACGTACGAAGCGAGTGAGCCCAGGGACCAGAATTTGGGAGGTGCCATCTGCAAAATAACAATTTTCTCACCAAGGCAGGCATACCCATGCTCGAAATGAAATAAAATCATGGCTACCAATCAAATACATTCCAGATCCATGTCATATAACTATATAGAGTGTAGTCACGAGAAATACACATTGAATCTACATCTCAAAATCAAAAATATATACAAGTATAGTATCCATATTCAAGAAGCTAATGATGCCTGATGGCTGGAGATGAGGCCTTTAGAGCTCGAGCAACAACTTCAAAATCTTCATAACTCAGGTAGGAGTGTAATATGTGTGTACGACTTTGCAACCCAAAGGTCTTCGATGACTCATCATGAACAAACTAGAGGATCTTGTTGATTAGGATGGGTGGAAAAAAGACTTGATTGGGATTTAGGGACGACTAGTTATGAGTTCAAGAGACAAACTGCAAAAGGGTCGACTCAAGGTTGGTAAAAAAATCCCTTGGAAAATAGCACGACAAATGATGAGACTCATGCAACATGGTATTAACATAAGCTCACGATGTAGGAGGCAACAAAAACTCTCCATATGTTTGTAAGAATAACCAAATAGAGGAGAACATAGATCTATGTAGTGAGAACAACTTTCTAAGGTCATATTAAATCCTAGATATTGACGAACGAATGGAAGGATGTGCTTTATCCAAGGGCGACTCATTGTGCTGCCAATAAAGAAAATACTCTTCCCTTCCTCTTTTTGGGGTATATTTTCTTTTTTTGTCTTTTTCAATAATTTTTGGGAAGCTTGAAAAAGAATAAAATAATGCTACGTTACAAGGGGAGAACGAGTGTCACAAACATACTAGTTCCAAGCGCAAGGAACACACTGATTCTTAGAGCAAGGAGACATATGCAGGAAAAGGACACTCGGGAAAATCCCTCCATGGGTAAAGGTGTCAAGACGCAGAGGCAAAATGATACAAGGCTTGTGTATGAGGCATGCTTTAGATGGTTCAGTTGAGGACAACATGGAGCCAACATTAGGCCAAATAACAAGGAATGAAAATGTGATTAACAAGACACAATGATAACGTCCTTCGATGTAATTTTAACGAGCCTAGAGAAGGTAAGCTCAACAGTTTTTCATTTCTAGAGAGTCTGAAAAAACATAAAAGGAGACTCCACTGGAGTACCTTTTTTCGAAAGTAATTGAGTCGGTTCGAAAAAGGGGTAAACTAGCACTGAAAAGACTTCTATTAAAAACTTTTTAATGAGTATGACAAAGACAATATCACTCGACAATATTTTTATTTTTAAGGATTTTGAAAAGGGATTAACTATGGACTCCATGCAGGATGTTCTTCTGAACCATTTTAACGAGTGTGAAGGAACAATGTCACTCAATAATATTTTCACTTTTAAGGAGTCTGAAAAGAGCTTAACTATGGACTCCATGGGGGTTCCTTTTTCGTAAAATTAGTCCCTCAGGCCCAAAAAAGGGTTAAAATTATACCTGAGAATACTCTTCTAGAGAATTGAGGCTCCTAGAGTATACCTTTGTTCGTACAATTGACCATATGGACCAAAGAAGGGGTAAACCACCACCAGACAGACGTGCCTTCAAATTTTATTTTAGCGAGCATGAAGGGAAACAAGATCGCTCGACAATATTTTCATGTTTAGATGGTATGAAAAGGGCTTAGAAGCAAACCCGTCACTATTTGGGAGTCCCGAGGGTGAGGTCAAGAGTGATGATGAATCATGCAAATGAGGCTCAAACTTGTAATCAGGATAAAACTAACAAGGACTCTCGAGCCTATAGTCAGTAACGACGACATGGACGCCAAAAATGAAACCAGGATATACCTAGGGAATCCATGAAGGGGGAGGCTCTACCATTAAATTACGACACTTCTAGAGAAACAATGATGGTTATGTGTCACAACTCGGTGGGGTCAATCCTATGGCAAAGTGATAAAGACAACTAGATACAGAAAGTGGAGGCGGAATCCTAACTTAGATGCAACAAGTTGGAAAAATGACTTTTTACCAATGGGTATTTAAAATGACCCAAATATCCAAAAAGTTTCCCAATACCCAAAGTAAAACTTATCATAACATTCCAAAAGAAATTCTTGAACCATACTAAATTATTTTCAGGCTAGAAAAAATGACAAAGGGGTCCAAAAAATGACAAAAAGGGGCCAAAAAGTCTATAAATAAAAGTTGGCAGCTCATTATCACCATTGTTAATTAAGAAATTGACTGAGAAGCCAAACGCACCCCTTCTTCAAAAGAGTTGATTATGGGAGCTTCAGTGGATGAAACAAACTTCTGCTTGGACCAAGTAAGTACATACTAGCCCCTCCTGCATTTCAATTATTTCTTTATGCATTTCTTTTTTTTTTTTGGGGGGGGGGTGCTGACCTTTAAAAAGGTCAGCCCTACATATATGGGGGCTGTCCTATGACAACTAGCGTATGCCCGCGTGTAGAAAAAAAACTACACGCAGGCATATGCGACTGTGTATATTACAACCCGTGTATACCCTATGACATGTGGAAAAAATTAAGAGGTGCAAGAGTTAATCCCCCATGAACTTGTCAATTGCAGGATGTATGTTCATTGGAGAGAGAGGGAGCATGAGGACATTGATTTTTTGGTTGGAGAGGACCTTGATGCTACCACTGCATTGGCTCAATGTGGTTTGCTGAAATTCTTCCAGTGTCCATTCATGCAGGCACAACCTGGGCTGCTAAACACCTTGGTAGATTACTGGCATCCTAACGCAGAGGCATTCATGCTTGAGGGACAATTGTTGACTCCAATGACTGAAGATATCTGTTTTCTGACTGGCCTCTCAAGGAGAGGGGAACCAATCAACTTTCTCACTTTTCCCTTCAGGCCTCACAACATAGCAGAGGTGATTGGACTACATTGCGAAGTCGACACAGACAAAGTGGGCACTCAGGTGTCGATAAACAAGATCAGAAATCTATCGCTGAAAGCGATAGTGTTACTCATTGGGTGGATCATTGGATCCACATCCTTACATCAGTCTTCCTCGACACACATGAATTGTGCGATTGCTTAAATGCACAAATTTTCGACTGGATCACCACCTTATTAGATTGCATGAAGAGGCAACTAACAGAGTGTCGTATGCGGAGACATAGAAAATTTGGGTTTGGGAAAATTTTGTGTTTCTTTTTCTTTGAGAGGGTACCCAGTATTAGTCCTAGAGAGACGATACGAGGGCACAAGGCCTCTCTCCCAATACTATGGAGGTGGGCGGTGTTGTTTCCGCGACAAGGGAGAGGGAAGAATATCAAGGCCTTCAATGACAAGTTTTTTTCCTTGTGGGCATGAGAGATTTTGTCCATAGAGGAATACCCCTATGATGGGATCAAATTTTCTAGAGATATTGACATGCTTGTACCTCTCGGAGAGGAATGAGGAGAGATGGGTAAGTTTTTTTTTTTTTTTCAAAGTTATTTAATTTTTATGTCTTTTTATATATATCATTTTTTTTTTTTGTATACCAGAGTATCTGACACTTAAGTATCTGTGTATGTACAGATCTGGGACTAGTGCATTCAACAGATCTTATGAGGACCAGGTAGCGAACTCAACCAGAGGTAGGACCAGCCACAGCCAGTGGACCAACAACTGCAGGGGGACCTCCATCCATAGAGGCTGAGACAGTATTGAGATGGGTAGAGAGGAACCTCACCACGCTTACTCACACAGTCCCTATGGAAGAGATCGAGGATCTCCCACCGCCGATGCAGACCCACATTGTTCAGGTACCACGGACCTGGGTACATCTCTTTTAACATTTGACCAACGTCGTTGTTCACTATGGCAGGGCCAACAAGCCCTGTCCTTAGCTAGGATAGACTTCTTATGTGCTGAGGGAAGCTTTTGTATATTTTTGAGGGCATAAGCCCCGTGACTCTTACTGGATCTATTTTTGAGGCTCTTGCACCCACCACTGTACTCTGATATTTTTTTATATATATATGGATATTTTACATATTTTTACGTCTTATGGATTACATCTATTTTATAAATGTATTTACATGTGCGGGTGTGTGGTTTTTCTTACATGTGTGCAATATGCCAATATAATATATGATTAACTAGAGTATCTGTAACTTGATTCAATCTCCTAGGAACATGGATATACGTAATGTAATCAAAGCTTCATTCTAAATGACGTGCCCTAAGGAATAGTTGATGTAGAGTAGGATCATAAACGCGGTAAACCCCATTTAATTGAGGCCTGGAGGTGAGATATACCATATGACAAAGCGTCATGAAGAAACTCTAAAACTGTGTTGTATTCGACAACATTTTTTGTGGTGTCAGCTAAACAGATACCTCCTGAAGATAGCAACTGACCATGAGGTGTGAAAATCACCCAAGCTATGAAAGAAAGCCTCCGAGTGTGTCAGCTAGCACCATCCGCAAACCTAATAAACACCTCTGATTCACTTGACATCTTCCATAGTGAGAAAGATGACATAAAAAATGACACGTCCATAAAACCAAAAAGACAAAAAATAAAAAGAAAATGTACAATAACTATACATATGTACAAGAAGTCAGCCAAGGTGACCCATCTACGAGTAATACTTATTGAGGTATAGCCCATTTCTAGGCTCCACCAAAGCATTTCCCTCAAATTCAACTAGATGATAAGCACCCATCTTTAGAACCTCCTTCATGATGAAATGTCTGAACCACATGGGTTTGAACTTGCCTACCCCCAGGGGATCCTTATATTGGTCATAGACTAGGACAAGGTCACCTTTAGAGAAAATATAAGGACGAATGGACCGATCATATTGACACTTGAATTTTTGTTTGTGAGCCTCGTTAGCCAAGGCTGCATCACGACATTTCTCATTGAGCTGCTAGAGGTATAATAAATTCTCTTCAAGTGGTGAAGTGTCTGGTAATAACTATACTGCCAACTTTAAATAAGAGATCTGGCATTCTATTGGAAAGACTCCTTCTAGCCTGTAAATGAGTTGAAAAGGTGATAAACTGGTTGCAGTCTTAACAGATGTTCGATAGGCCTATAATGCCGAGAATAACATCAAATGCCAATTTGACTTGGACGAATTGATCGTTCGTTGTAGAATGGTCTTAAGAGATTTATTTACATCTTCCACCTGACCATTCACTTGTGGGTAGTAGGGTGATTAATGTTCTTGCCTCAACCCAAGATTTGACATTAACTCAGTCATCATTTTGTTCTGAAAGTGACTACCATGGTTAGTGACAATCTCTCTTGGGACACCAAACCTTGCTATTATCTGGTTGAACAAAAAGAGAGATGCAGTCTCACCATCATCTTTGAACGTTTTCATAATTTCGACCCACTTCGTGAAGTAGTCTATTGCTACGATGATATAATGGTGCTCCCTTTCTGAAGAGGGTTTCATGTAGTGTAATCAATCCCCCACTTGGTGAAGGCACCAACTGTGATGACAGGAAAAATGGGAGTGGGGTGTGCCCTCATCTTGGGAGAGAAGATCTGACATGGATGGCACTTCTTGACCGATTCAACATAATATTTGATTAATGTTGGCCAAAAGTAACTTGCTCGTAGAATATTTTGGGTTGTTTCCAACCCAGAGAGATGACCGCCACATGCTCCAATGTGGCAATCGTTAAACACAATTTCTACTTCTTCATGAGTGAGACATCGACGAAGGATGCAATCTACACCTCGACAATACAAAGTGTCCTCAAGTATGAGATAGTTCTTGGCATGATGGCATATACGGTGATGCTCATCACAAGAAGTAGGGTAGGGCACTTCAAAGTCTAGAGATAAACAAGTACATATCCATACCAGGGGTCTGAAGATGCGATCAAAAACATGTCCCCTTTAATAGGCGACTCTTCGGGAATAACATCACCTGACTCGACCGGATGTTCTAAGATGATTTCTGCATAGACCATCGACTTTTTGGATTTTGCTGAAACAAAATCTAAGTCAAATTCCTAGAGGACAACTATCCATCTACTAATATTTCTACCAATTACCGATCGTTTCAACACGTATTGAAACGGATTCACAACGACAATGATGGTGGTCTTGCGAAACAAGATATAATGACAGAGTCGTTGGACAGCATGAATTGTTGCCAACACAAGTTTTTCAACGTGGGAATAACTGAATTTTGGTCCAACCAGGCCTCAACTCAGGTAATAAATCACATATTATGAGAGTAAATCATCCTCCTAAACCAAGACCATATTGATGGTCGACTCTTCTGCAGCCAAGCACAATAAGAAATCTTTATTATAATTGGGTGGCCGAAGTAGAGGTGTAGTCGTGAGGGCATGTTTCAATTCTTCAAAAGAGCGTTGAGTAGTTGCGTCCCAATGAAAAGGAATGTCCTTCTTCAGTAAACACATGAAGCCCTTTTTGATCTCGACATAGTTTGTGATGAAACGCCGTAAAAAAATTTTTTTCCCCTATAAAATTTGAAGCTAAAGGATTGTGCGTGAGTGAGGCAACTGAACTATTTCCTCAACCTTGAGAGGATCGACCATGATCCTTATTGTCGAAACTATGAAACCTAGCAGATGACCTGATGTTATGCAAAAACTTCACTTGTTTGGATTCAAGCAGATCCGATAGTAGCGACATCGCTCAAAGATAAATCATAGGTGTGTGGGATGATTGTTGTCCCTTGGTTAGGGAAGGAAGCGAAGATCAAGGAAGAAAAGGTGAAATGCGAACTTCGCGTAAGACACAATGACTGTTACTGGGTCGAAGTGAGAAAAAGAGAAGAAAAGATGGAGCGAAGCAAGGAAAAATAAGTCATTGAATGAGGAGATCGATAATGACAGATCAACAAGGAAGAAGGATCATGGACAAATCAACAAGCGGAAAAAGCCACCATTGGATGCCTTGGAGCACCACGCAAGAAGGACGGAAAGATAGGCTAGTGAAGCCTGGAAAAATATGGTCAAGTTGACCTAGGGTTTTAGACACCTAGGGTTTTGGTATCTAGGGTTTTGACACCTAGGTTTCGACCTAAGGCTATCGGTGAGCTATTGTAATGTATAAATAAACGTCTAAAGGACCTGGATCGGGTTGGTATGATATTGTTGTCGATCTAGTTGTATTGTTGATGTGAGTGATTATTGTATTGTGAGAGAGAAGTGCTAAGTGTGAGAGCCTTTTGGTATTGTAAGATCTTTAGCTGGGTGCAAAGATCAAGTCCTTCAGCTGGGTGTGTAGGAAGGGGAGAGAAAGAGAGAAGAAGAAAGAAGATCTGCTAACTGAGAGCGCAGACAAGAACTGCATGATTTATCTTAATATATCATAAGCAAAGTTCTGTGGATGTATCCCTAGAGAGAGGGTGAACCACGTATATCTTGTGTTGTATGTGTGATTGATGCTTTGATATCTGTCATTGTTATATTGTTATTTGCATTTTTGTGTTAGATTAGATCTATAGCTGTGCATAGTATATCTAAGAAGGTACTTGATATAGAATGGGTGTGTTGCTGTTCTATTAGATCCACTTGATATTCCCTTTGGTTGTAGACATCTCTTTCCTACAACGCCCTCATAGCTTCTTCGGGTGAGATTACATCTACCTCACAGGTGTTTCTGAAAGGGCCAGTAGCTAGGGCTTGTTGGTGCGCTCTTGGATCCGAACCCTGGGTATGCCCCTGTGCCAACAAATGGTTCTGTTGCTGGGACAAGAATATTCTTGAGGGAATGTCAAGGTGTTTCCCATCAAATACAAAGATTTAGAAGTGGATAGAGAATCAAGAGAAGGACTTCGCTGAATCCCAAAAAAAGAACCTTAATATGAGTACAGAGGATTGGCTAGGAGAATATATCTTCACCAACATACATGAGATATTCTTTGGAGGAATCCATCAGGAGCTATATGAGTGGTTAGCTAGGTTAGCAGATACCTAGTTTGAGATCATATCTAGACCTCATGTGGTTTGGACATTGATGCTTATAAAAAAGGTTAAGAGAGTCGATAACATTGTATCACGAGCATTACATCACTGGTTCGATAGCACCATTAGAGGGTATATTATCGAGTTTATTGTTGACAGATTATAATCGTATAGCCAAGTCGAGAGATATTTTTTCAAGGGACCCTGAGGGAGATTTTTACATTTTCTGAAGCTGACAATCAAGATGTTATTGCATGAAAAGAATGTCTTGAAGATACAGTAGATTGGTTTGATTTGAAAAGGATAATGTTCAGGAATTCGGATAGCGACAATGACATAGAAGCTAGACATACGCGTAGTGGAAAAGTATTTAGGGGAGTCCATTTTGTGAACTTGTTCAAGAATAACTATAGTGATGAGGGTTTCTACAGTGGAGAAGAAGCAGATCTGATAGATGAAGAACATTCAGAACCCACTAGGGAAGAGGAAGGAGAAGCTAAAGAACTTCATCGGAACTAGACAAAAACCACAAGAACTACGCAGACTGCTGAAGTAAGTACTATTAATCCTCCTGTTGTTTCAGTAGCATTAAGCAATCAAAGTCACCAGAGCATCCAAAGCATTGTCACTAGTAATCCACCACATACTCAGTCAGGAACCCTAGGAAGATCTATGGCAGATGAGATGAGGCTCCCTATATTTAGGGGAGATGGATCTGAAGATCCTGATCAACATTGGTTCCTATGCAAAGTTGTCTAGAACATTAATAATGTCACTGATGAGGCTGTCAAAAGAACTTAGTTCAGTACCACTCTGAGGGATCGTGCACTGAGCTGGTACATGAAACCTGTCCAAGGACTTGCGCAGCCTAAGCCACTGAACTTGATCAAGAATGTGTTGATTGCAGAGTTTAAGAAACCTAAGTTAGAGTCCCAATGTATTACATAACTGAAAGAGATCAAACAGAAGGTAGTCGAACCCGTTTAGGATTTTGATTAGAGATTCAAGACCTTAACAGGCCGATTGCCTTTTCAGATTCCAGATGAGAAGAACAAGGAATGGTTCATTGCTTCCCTTTTACCACACATCAGAGTTCCTCTGATGCAGCAGAATATTTCCTCACAGTCTGAGGCATTGGAGATCGCCATGAAGCTCGAATCAGACCCTATGGGAGAATCCAGCTCAGGTATGAGCCAGATCTTGAGTCAACTAACTAGTTTGTATTTGCAGGTCGAAGATATGAAGACAGATAAGGGAAAAGACAAAAGAGTAGACATATGGTGTGTCATATGAAAATAAGAAGGCCATGACAAGGAGCATTGTCCCCTGTTTCATGAATACTTGGCCTCGAGAGCTCCTAGCCCTTTGAAGCAGGTCACACTACCCTGGTGTGAAGAATGCAAAAATAGACATCGCCCTGGTGAGTGATATTACATGCATAAATATGTTCAGACAACCATAAATTTATATTACATGTTTTGTAAGTCAGTAGGGCATGATGATAGGGATTGTAGGGCCTACAACCTCATGCATGAAAGGTCAAGAGATATATACAAAATCCAAGGTGAAGTACGTCAAGAAGGAAACACTACGCATTATAACTCTCCAGGAAAAGGAAAATTCAATCCTCGTGGTGGATTCAGAGCACGAGGATGAGGAGGAGGTATGGGCCGAGGTCGAGGATAAATAATCTATTATAACTACGCATATCCAGGACACTTGGCAAGGGACTGTCATAACCCTTGTACTACTTGTAGTTATTGCAACTTTTTCGAGCATGTTATCGAGGATTGTCCAGTATTGCTAGCCAAGCTTAAGGAAATATGAGGACCTCTGCAGAATCCACAAGTTCAAAGGATATATTTTGAACCTTGCAGAGAATACCCTAGAGTCATTTTTATCACTCGAGGAGGCTCTGCTACAGGAGAGGATAGAATCACCCAAGGAAAGACTACAAAGGACTCAGGAGTTAGGAAAGTTATGGAGAAGATTCATACTTTTGATACAAATAAAGAAAGACAATAGTCGAGGAAGCAAGATGAGAGTTCAAAGGATACCAAGGTTCTTCATCAAAAACATGACTAGAAGTAAGAGAATATGGAATGCCTCAGGTATTGGATCAGTATGCTTCGCCAAAAGAAGGAAAAGAGGTAAGCAAGCTCATGGAATTTATATATACTTGTATTAAGTTGATTCAGGATGAAAACAATGTACAAGAGCTACAAAATTTAATTAGACAATATGAGATAGGAAATATAGACCCCTTACTGAATAGGGTAGTACACCAAATTTCAATAAGGAGAAGGAAAAATAAGGAATTACACTTGAATGCTCAAATAGGAGAGTATGACATAGACTATGTGGTCCTTGACTTAGGTTCAGAGGTCAATGTCATGATGAAGCAAACATGGGTACTGATGGGAAAACTAAAGTTGATATATTCCCCTATCAAGATTAGGATGGATAACCAACAAGTTGTCAGCCCATTCAGATGGTTGGAGCATGTCCCTATGGACATCGATAGATTTATAACGTTTTAGATTTTGAGGTAATTGAGATAGTTGATGACAACTTCGCTTACCTTGCGTTATTAGGAATTGATTGGGCCTTCAATAATTCCACTGTGGTTGATTTAAAGAAAAGGCATATGACATTTGAAAAATATGGTCTTAGGGTCATTGCACCTTTAGATCCATATGAAGGTCAGGGATATACAGAACCCATCAAAGAGGAAGACCACACATACGAACTAGAAAACATATACAAACTAAAATCCAGACAACAGGACTACATTAATCCTACAGACAATGGGAGCCTAAGTTGGGAAAGGGACAACGCGTGTTCATAAGATTTAGAATAAGCACTAGAGAACTGGTAGAACTAGATTTATGAAGTATCTACAAGGAGACGTGCTAGATTAACCAGAGAGGTTCATTGGATCGGCACAACAGTGAGTAACTTACCCACATTTGATGGTCTAAACCCTTTAGAAGCCTTCATATCAAAATTTTAAGCAAGTGTACCAATACAACATAGATTGTTGGAAATAGATGAGGCCCTGAAAGCCACACCAACAAGATGGTGGGGGACACATAAAAGCAATATCAAAAAATGGACACAATATCGAACTTTAATGATAATGCAGTTCTCAGCCCAAGTAGAAGGTTGCGAAGTTCGATACACAAGCCGAAGCTGCCCGAAGGACCATGTGAAAAGATATGAAGAGACATATAATAAAATTCCTCTAGAACAATGGGTGTACAGATTCATTAACACACTGGACACAACCCCTATCGACTGGTACCTTCAAGCGGAGCTGCACCTCATCACTGCAGATTGGGAAGGTATGCCTCAGAATTTTGGAACCACGTTTTTATTTGAAAATCAATATCCTTCAATAGATCAAGCATTATATATTGTGAGGTGGAAAGTATTTGAGGAGGCATCTAGCCTCCCTTTAGAACAAGAAGAGGATGAATGGACTATGCCCCTCCAGAAACTGCAAAGCTGTTACAACATCAATGCTGATGAAGATGATGATCCGAGGAAGATGAACATCATAGAAAGAGAAGGCCAAAGAGATGTGGAAGGACCCAGAGTTGAGCTACCATTCATTGGACAACCAATAGAGATTAAAAAATTCAATATTGCGACAGAGGAGACACCGAAGCTTTCCAATGTCGGAAATTATTGGGATGTTGCTACCATTGGCAAGATTACATTTTTTTTGCACGAGTATCAGGAATTGTTTCTGACCAAGTTCACTGATATGAAGGGTATCAAAGGACCTATGGGAGAGATGAGGATACCTTTGAAACCATATGAAAAACTAGTCAAAAAGAGACCCTACTGATTGAACCCAAAATATAAGGAAAAAGTGAATATTGAGCTCGACAGAATGCTATATAAGGAAAGGATTATAGAACCCATCGAAGAGTCGGAGTGGATCATCCCTATGGTGGTGCAAGACAAGAAGATCAACGAGATCAGGATCTGTGTAGATCTCAGGAAGTTGGACGATGCTTGTCTGCATGACCCTTTACATACACCATTCACTGATGAAGTATTAAATAACATGGGAGGCCAAGAGGTGTATTCTTTTACAGATCGATTTTCAGGATACCATCAGATCCGAATTTCCAAGGAGGATCACCATAAGACCACGTTTTCCACAGAATGGGGATATTACCAATATACAGTAATGCCATTTGGATTGAATAATTCCCCAACCATCTTTTCCACGGTGGTGGTCGAATCCTTCAAAGAGTTTTTGCATAAATTTCTAGAAGCCTATTTTGATGACTAGACTATTTTTAGTTTGTAGAAAAATCATATTGAATGTCTCAGGCTAATGTTGGAAAAATGCCGACAGTGTCAAATTTCTTTAAATTTGGAGAAGTGCATCTTCTCAACATTTGGAGTATTATTAGGTCATATTGTTTGCAAGAAGGAATTGGTTGTTGATCCATATAAACTGTCATTATTGTTGATCTTCCACCTTCTACTTCAGTGAAACAATTGCGCACTAAAATGGGACATACTGGATATTACAGGAAATTCATCAAAGGATATGCCCAAATTAAAACACCTATGGAGAATATTCTGAAGAAAGACTATCAGTTTAGTTGGACGGAATAATTCCAACAAAGCTTCGACACACTGAAATAGAAGATGGTTACTGTGCCCATTCTAGTTTTTCCAGATTGAAGTAAGGAGTTTCATGTGCGTGTCGATGTGTCTTCTATTGCCTTAGAAGTAGTGTTGGCACAACCTGGAGAAGGGAATATAAACCATCCATTATATTTTTCTAGCAGGAAGCTATATACAGTTGAAATTAATTACACCACTACAGAGAGAGAAGGATTAGCCATGGTGTATGTGTTGCAGAAATTTTTCCACTACTTGTTGGGAGGACACTTCAAAATGTTTACCGATCACTCTGCGTTGAAGTACCTAGTCAACAAGCTAATGTTGGGGGGGAGAATATGCAGATGGATACTTCTATTTCAGGAATACGATTTTGACGTTGTGGTTAAGCCAGGTAGAATGAACAAAGGTCCTGACCACTTGTCAAGGTTGGAACATGGAGAAGAGCCGACTAGTTTGGATGATACACTGTCGAATGCACAACTTCTAGCAATTAGAAAAAATGATAACCACTTTGTAGACATAGTACAGTTCCTATCAAAAGGAATGGAACCTAGTGACTATACAATTCCCTAGAAGAAACAACTAGTGGTGCAAGTTGCACACTTTTCACATATAGATGGAAAACTATACAATATGGGACTTGATGAGATATTAAGGAGGTGTGTTATGGAGGAAGAGAAACCATTGATCCTCACAGATGCTCATGAAGGCATCACAGGAGGAAATTACATAGGGAAAGAGACTGCGCATGAGGTTTTGAGAGATGGACTTTGGTGTCCTACCATACCAAAGATGCTAAAGATTATGCCAGATCCTAAAATGTATGCGAGAGAGTTGGGAAACCAACCATAAGATATGAAATTCCATTAGCACTGCAGATGACTCTACAAGCATTTGAAAAGTGGGCGATTGACTTTGTGGGATCCATAAACCCACCAGGAAAGCACATAGGAGCAAGGTACATCATCACTGTGACAAAATACCTGACTATATGGGATGAAGCCAGAGAAATTAAGGACTGTAGTGCAACTACAACTACCCGCTTCATATTTTATGACATAATAACCCGATTTGGATGCCCCAAGATCCTTATGAGTGATCATGGCACATATTTCATCAATAAGACAGTTGAAGCCTTGACTGAGGAATTTGCAGTCCACCATCGTAAGAGAACACCTTACCATCTATAAGAAAATGGGACAGTTGAAGTGTTCAACAAAATCATGGAGACAACACTGATGAACATTTGCAGTGTGAATAGGGATGACTGGGACTTAAGAGTACCTACAGTACTTTGGGCTTATAGAAATACCTGTAAGAAAATAAAAATACAGACCCCTTTCAAGTTGGTTTATGGTCTTGAAGCTATTGTCCCAATGGAATACTTGGTACCAAGATTAAGAATTGCTACCTTCATAGACATCGATGATACTGGTGTTGTTCGCGAGAGGCTCGCACAGTTGGTTGAACTGGAAGAAGTTAGATTTATTGCAGGATTCCACCAATAGGTACAAAAGGAATGGGAGAAGGCCTATCATGATAGGCACATCAAGAATAAGGCATTCAAGCAAGGTGATCTAGTACTGGTGTATGACAGTAAGTTCCTAAAACACACTGGGAAGTTCAGAACACATTGGCTGGGACCATATGAGATCGCTTAAGTTACAGAAGGAGGAGTTGTGCAGCTGAAGACATTGAATGGAGAATGGAAGGAAGGGTTGGTGAATGGGAGTCGGTTGAAGTTGTACTATGACAACCAGCTGCCTCACATCTCTCAGCAAAAGCATAAAGAACAAGGTCTAGGTACCAAGTGCAGTTGAAACTAGGTACTAGACATAGAAAAGACAATCTGCATAAGGATGGAGAGGAGGCATAGAGAAGAAATAAAATTGTCCACTACACAGTCTAAAGTCAAAGAAAAACAGAAGGATTAGATACGAAGTGCATCGGGACAAGTCACAGGTGAGTGTTGGGGGCCTGTTGAACCTTGGTTAGGGAAGGAAGCGAAGATCAAGGAAGAAAAGGTGAAATGCGAACTTCACGGAAGAAACGATGACTGTTACTAGGTCGAAGTGAGAAAAAGAGAAGAAAAGACAGGGAGAAGCAAGGAAAAATAAGTCGTTGAACAAGGAGATCGAGAATGACAAATAAACAAGGAAGAAGGATCATGGAAAACTCAACAAGCAGAAAAAGCCACCATTGGATGCTTTGGAGCACCGCACGAGAAGGAAGGAAAGATAGGTTGGTGAAGCCCAAAAAATGTGGGTCAAGTTGACCTAGGGTTTTAGACACCTAGGGTTTTTGTTATCCACATTTTTGGTTATCGAGAGGATATTCTGATCATGACATGATAATGGAAGATCAAACTCTTCATTAAGAACATTTTCCTGAAGAAAGTTACACTTGTCATTTTCTCAAAATCATATTTTGAAAATAGTTCGCAGGCTGCATATATATTCTCCTGCGAGAATCTTCATTCCCGCAGGCTGAATTCAGCTTGACTGCGAACTTCTCGCACTGTGCTCAAGGTCAGGGTGCGAACTTGTTTCTAAAGAAGGAAAATGAATAAGTTCTCGATCCTTCTAGAAGGAATCTTCTAGAAGGATGAGTTGGAGTTCGAATGGTTGGCAAAATACTGGCTTTCCAGATATCTTGGGATTATTCCCTATCCAAGTAACTAATCAATCTTCTCCTATATATTGAGG
>JASDQU010373171.1:0-53779 GCA_032191745.1 Picea mariana
ACAAAAAGTGTGATTTAATGCTCACTTTACCAAAAAGTGACATTTTGCACTTTAACCAAAGTCAAGTACAAAATAGAACATAAAGTACATAGGACAAAGCCAAATATCTTTCCCTCATGTGCTAAGAAGGGATAACACATGGGGAACACCTCCCAAGGTACACAAATCAACAGGAAGAAGAAGTGTTGTACATCAAATTTAATACAAATGGCGGGTTCTGGTTGGTGGACGACATACGACAAAAAAACGAGAGAGAACTCCCCCTAAAAGAACGCCTTCGGCGTAATAAGTATAGGCGGGGTTGACGTACTACACCAACGTATGGAATCATTTTATAAGGGTCAATAAACACATTGAAGATTATATGGTCGATATATTACCAAGAAGCAAATAATATCACAAATCAATATACAAAAGTCATAAAGCTCATAAAGGCATCAATATTAAATTTAAAGGAAAAGCTATAAAAATGAGCTTTTTAGGATTAAAAAAAAGTGACTAAGTGAAAACAATATAAAGGCATTCTCTAAAATTGAAAAAGTGGATATTAATATAAAAGGGTACTTTTGATATCCATAGTCTCATCAAAGAAGTGGGTCCTTTTTACTTCTTACACCCATTTTGTATAAAAATATTCATTAAAAGCATCTATATATATAGAAATCATGAAGTACTTACAATGTGAACTAGAGTATTACCAAGAGAACAATAAAAAAATTACAAATGAGAATGACAAGGAGAATTTTTTAAGGGCTTAGCAGAGGAAAATAATTCTCGCTTGAAAAATCATAATAAGGAGTTGATCACATAGATCAAGGAATTAAAAGCTAAGAACCAATTCAATTGGAAACTATAGTAGGAAAATCAAGATCTCAAGAAGAAATTTGACAATAAATTATTGGAGAAAGATGAAGAAATTTCTCACATAAAAGATCATAGTGAAAAACTATTTGCACAAATCAAGATGTCAAAGGATACAAAGTGGTGCATTCAAAATTTAAAACAAGAGATTCAATATCTCAAGAAGAAATTATTAGAAAAGACAAAAGAAACTTCCCACTTCAGGGATGTTAATCGAAGGTTGCTCGAACAAATCAAAATGTTAAAAGATGAGACGCCAGAGAATCAAGACCTTAAAAATAAAGTCGACAAGTTAGAGACTAAAGAAGAAATTTTATGCCTAAAGATTCATAATCAAAGCTTATTTGCACAAATTAAGAAGCTAAAGAACGATAAGAAGTCGCTATAGAATACGTTAGAACAATTTACCATGAAAGAAGCGTCAATTAACAAAGAAATAATTTCCAAACCTATGGAACTAGAAAAGTCTTTAGACACAAAAAGCCAAATCGTGGAGAAATGAACCAATACAGATCCAATGAACATTACAACTCAGAAAGATGCAAATCTAGTTGAAGTAAGGATATTTTTAGAGGTCGCACAAACAATGGAAATTCCAAGTATCTCTACCAATAAACTTTTAAGGATCATCTAAACAACACAAGTGTCCAAATAAGACTTACTTCCGAATGTGAAACATGAAAGCACTACAAATATGGTAAGTAAAGTTCATGTTACAAGGATGCCTTATTGACATCCTAATTAGAAGAGATTATACCTTAACTAATCAGTATATCAACATCGCTCTGAACAAATACAATTGACCTATATTCTGAGGAATATTGATGCTAGTAAAATTGTGTCTCATAATAAAAATTCATCTTGAGAATCCTATAAGCGTTGTGTTCCACAAAGGATTGATTAGGCTGGTCAGACCCTTTTATAGTTTGACAATGTTGCTTGGCGCTTAAAAGATCATATCATCTTGTATTGTCAACCACTACAACTACAAGAATAGAGAACCATGAGATCGCATTACAAGCCAAAAAAAGAGATAAGTCTTTCCAAAAATATGCTTTGAGAATAAAGCATTTCTAAAGGGGAAAGCAATGTAATGGATATAGTAATAATAGTATTAAACTATGATTAATGAAGTGACACATGACCTAACAAAAGGAAATGTCCCATCAACCTCGTGACCCATCAATGTGTATATAAATCGTCATGTAGATCATTGTAATCATATCATTTATTCACATTGTATTCATATTTTATATTTGGTCATTTATGGATTTCTATTGTCTGTCCTTCTGTTGGATGTTTCTGTAGTAAATGAATATTGTTCATTTCATGCATCATTTCAGAGAATATGCGAGGTAGTCTTTTGAGACAAAGTGTTACAAAGGGCTTGACAAAGTGTTTGCGTGCATTTTTAAATGTACAAGGAAGGGAAAACAATGAATTTGGTCATTGGTTCTTGTCAAAGGTAAACTAGAAACCTTAGGAACTCCACAGTTAGCAAAACGTCTACCCATTTCAAAATCACAATAGTAGTATATTTTCATGGTGTATATTTTGATGGTGTCTATTCTCTTTTGTTGAATGATGGGGTCGATGTTTGATTCTGGTAGATTGTCTTGGTTTATGATTTTTAAGCTTCTATTGTGTTACCAATTATACTTGCACCCGAGATCCGAAATCCAATGATTGGTGCAAGCCTAAGGGTAACTCAAGAGGGTGTCAATGCCACCACACAACCCTCTTCTCACTTTAGACTAGCTCTCCTCTTGTACAAGGGGGATATCTCTAGGGTTGAAATCACTAAGACAAGTAATATTATGGCTCAAGATGAAATGAAAAGGTATCTTAGTGAAACATTTTTATTAGGTTATTAAGATCGACTTTTAAGGTGGTTAATGGATAAAAGACTAGTGCCAAAGACCCAAAGGCCATATGGGGTCAATGAAGACTCTATGAGGGATGCAAATGTTATATATGGAAGCAATTACTACTGTAATAACACACAAAAAATCACAATTACTGCTATAATAACACAAAAAATCACTATGACAATAGTTATTTTTTTTTAATCAAATCCCTATGAAATGCACATCTCGGGGAAACCCTTCAGGCACTTCCCTTCATTCCAAGGATGGTGTTGACCGCCTCTTCAACTAGGTGGTCAACTCCATGTACCATGAAAATATGCATCAACAGATGCAAACATGTCGAAGACTTTTGGTTCTACAGGGCATTTTTTTGCTCCAGCACAGAGTTTTGTAAGTGGAATTTCCGCACCCTTGCGCGGGTTTATAATGTAATAGGTCTACATGGATCATGGTTAGGTCAGTTGCCTTAGGATTTCTTCATTAGGAGAGTTCCTTTCGCTGAGTGTTTTTTATCCTCAGGAGGTTAATGTGGCCTAACCAGCTGGGTTAATCTCCCTTGAGTTTTTCACTCCCACTAGCAATAAATCCTCCAAAGTGGTGAAAGGCGTTCTAATGAAGTCATTCTTAGATAGCTAGTGTTTAGGAATGTTGTAAATGGCCATGTAAGACAACACACAAATTTTCGCGGAATTCCATCGAGTTTAGCTAGGTTTTTTTTAAAGTTGGGAATTAATTAATTAAATCTGGGTAATTAATGTAAAACTTAGGTCCCAGGATTTTTGATAGGAGTATTTGTACTCAAAAGAAAGATAATGAGACCCCCTACACCCGTGGACCAAGTTTCAACTCAGTCGGACAAGTTTTGCTAGGTTTTTTGTCCACTTAAGAGTTTTTTCAGAAAACAACGATTTTAATTGCTGAACCTAGGACATGGGAAAATGTCAATTTTGTAATAGTTAGTCAAATCAGGTTAAGCAAGTGGAAATAATTGAGATGGAGCCCACCTAACCTACCCACACCCTTTCCTAACCCTTACTTACCCTTTCTACCCACATTTTTAATTTAATTCCCATTTGGGTAATATGTCCCCACTCCACGCATCTACTTGATAATTCGTTTTAATTATTCGGTGAGGGCCCCTCATGAGATGCGCCTTACCCTCCACATCCTTTTTGGAGAGTGACACACACACTCCCCCACACTCCAAGAGCGTGGACTCCACACTCTTTCCAACCTCATGCTTTCCCCTCACGTCACCCTCACGCATTTCCTTTAACTCACGCTTTTCCTCTTTAAAACATGGAAACATCATTTTTGAAATTGGAAGGTCGCTTTAAATAATGCGTGGGTCTCTTCCACCTCTCACATGCTATTTAGGCGTGTGCCATACTCTCTCCTCCACACTCTTGGCACACGCCTTCTTGAACTCACGCATTGCCTCTTTCTAACTCACGCTTTCTCTAGGATAATTGGAAACATCTCTTTAGAAAGCAAGCAAATTCTCCCTCAAGGCATGCATGGGTCTCTTCTTACCCTTTTCGTTCCTCCTTGCTTGCTTTCTCACTCTCCACTTCACCTTCTTGCCATTTCCCCTCACCCTAAAAACTCTTCATCTCATTCGTTGCTTTCCTCTTTGAGTTGTCTTGTCCCTTGGATGTTTGACACTTGTTGAAGATACAAGAGGGGTCTCCTTAGCTTCTCAAGCTATTTAAAGGACCTCTCACTCCCTTATTCATGACCATTCTTCACAGTAATGTTATGCTACGAAATTCTCCCAATTCCACTCTCTCTCTCTCACATTACTTTCACATTGCTTCACTGGTTTTTCTCTTGAAGAGCTTGTAGCAGCATTGTTGCTACAACCTCTTCCCATTTAATAATACAATAAACTGCTTTGGAGGAAACTGTGGCATTCAAGATTAGTCTGGATTTGCCACTTATTGTGAGGTGATATCATTCTGAATCTTTATGTGTTTTGATCAATAGTTGCTCAAGTAAATTAGTTTACTAGGCTAGGTGAGGCAATAGTGTAGTTGCCCATCTATATATTTTGTGCATGTGTATAATATAAACTATGTTGTATTATCTATGCATGCAAGATATTATTTGTTGTTCCATCTCACTTTTGGTTTAAGTTTTGTAGATCATCTCTATGGAGTTGTTGGGATAGGTTCAAGGATGAATCTACCCTCATCTTCACCTAAACTTCACAAGCATTTCTTGTCCTTCTTCCTTATTCTTTCATTTCAGATTTTAGTAGCTAACTTGCTTAGATAGGTCAATTAAATCATTACAATTTTCTGGTTTCTGTATGTACGAAATTTCTGCCTAAAAACATAAATTTCATAACTTCTTTTGAGTGTGTTGCAGCACAAATCAGCAAGCAATAGCTTGCTGATTTTTGCAGATTCTTACCAGGACAAGAGGACATGCTGCCCAAATTTCATGCACAACACACCCTCAAACAACTTCTCTCATTGTGGTAAAAGTTTCTCTTCTTCTTCTCTATTCTAAATCACTGTATAGCAATCCCAAAGGAGTTGTACCCAAGTGGCTTGCATTCTTTTCCTTTTCGTCTTATTTTTGCAAGTTTTAGATTAGATTTCTTTTCGTTCTTTTTTCTTGCTTAGTTTAGTTAGATTAGTTGTGATTTCTACATGCATGCTTAACTTAAAATAATCTAGAGTAGATCTCATAACATATGCTAGCTTAGAGCCCGTGGTGGCTTAGATTGGATCTTCATTTTCTGTTGCATGCAAGTTTCTGTTTCTTTAATCTTTATCTTACACATGCATGCACTTACTGGTTACATAATCTTTTAAGTAATCGTCTTTTACCTTATGCAAGTTATGTCCATTGCTTTATGTTTCACAATGCAGTAGTTTCACTTAAAGTTTTTAACTTGCAATCTTGTCTTTAAAGGGCTTCAGCCTTCACAATCAGCACTTTCAGTTCTTAATACCCACATGCAATAACTCAACACTTAAGAACTCATTTTGCAACTTCATTGTTTAAGGGCTTCAACCTTCATATCTTTCGGTTTCAGTACTTTGGCAACTTTATTTGAGCAAGCTACAAGCACTCAAACACGCCTTGCAATATTTAGCTCATAGGTCTAAAACAAATTAATTAGACTTAATAGGACACCATAACTCACCATCTTCGCCATTTAAAACGGGGTCGGAGGAAGGCAACGAAAGGTGCTAGGCCAAGGACGGTCTCACGGCGCGCGGTGTCCTTTCCGGGAGTACTTTGACCTTAGGAATGACCTGTGAAGCTAGGGTAGGCCTCATTGCCTCACTTCTTGAGCATCCAACAGTCACTTAGTAACTGGGGGAGGAGAGTTTTTGGGTTGACACCTAGATAGGGTTAAAATTAATCACACTTAATCACTTAGCTCAATCCTAGGTCTACAACACCTACAATTTAAATTTTACATTTGCAATTATCTTTTTATATCATGCAAGTTATCTTTTATATGTTGTAGAATAATTGCTCAAGTGGTTACATCTCTTCATCTGGGGCACTTTACTTTCAAAGCTTTCATTTATATTTTGTTCCTGTATTTATCGTGTGATCCTTCAAGAAGTGCGCATCCACCTGGAGGCATTCTTTTGACGGGGTCTTGAGTGCCTTGCATCTTTTGGCCATTGATAGACAGTCCAACAGAATTCTATTTGTTGTGAGCATGCTTGGCTTGATTTGTTGATGGTTGTGCATCTTTGAATATCTTCTTTTCCTGCACATTTCAAGCAATTGTTAATATCTTGTATCTATTGTATCTAGCTTAGCCTTAATCTGTATATCTTAGGCTTTCTTTCTGTATCTTGTATTTAATCTAGTTTATCTTGTATATCTCATATATTCTTTTGTATCTACCTGTATCTGTCTTGTTACAGTTTTGTAATCATTGTAACTTGTAATTATCTTGCAACGAACATTCCCTTAACTTAGTTGACCCCTTGCCCAATCTTAGGCACTAGTCTTAGTTTCCCTAGGAAAAGGTCTGACTTTCATACTTAGATAATTGCATCTTGCATTTGCTGCTTAACATCATAGGTTAGATTCCCCCTGACCACCTAAATAATTAAAACCAACTCCTAGAATATTAAACTCTTAATCTCATCTAGTAACTAGGGTCTACCCCCCTTGGCTTCTCTAGGAGTTAGCCTAGACGAAAGAGGTTCAAGTCAAAGTGACAGCGTGAACTTTGAACCTAGGCATTGTGCCTCCGAGGACACACTAAGTGAGCAGGACTTAGCTCACGTTTGCAAGTGTGTATAAGGACGGCAACAGATGGTACCTGGGGTAAACCGGCTAGTTGCAGTTTTGGCAACCTAACCTGGCAGGGGATATTGAGTGAGGCCCAATAATATCCATAGAGGTAGCCAGCCCTGGGACTTGACCCTATGACCTCTTGCTTGTAATTCACAACACTCGACCACTTGAGCTAACCCACTAGGCTCACTATGACAACAGATCTATAATGGCTGGAAATTGCAGTAATGTAGGTCCTCGTGAGGTAGTCTATTGCACATGCTTAACTAATAAAGAGTGATTTCTTCCCACACATAAAGGCACTATGAAACCCTTCCTTTGAATGACAAATCACAATGCTTTAAGTCTGTAAATGAAAACAACAAGAAAATGAATTGATAAACCCTGATTCAAGCTTCCTTTCCCAACAACTGGCCACCCTACTTGAGATCTTTATAGCAACAGAATTTAGATAGTTTCCAGTGCATATAAATCAGCAACACATGGAAGATGGATAACCACACATTGATAAGAGAAATCACCAATCACATTGCCATAATATATGTTCAATACAAGCCAAATACCAAGAGTATGTGTGTCTCCTCAATCCATCATCAACCTTTACAAATGGGAGGAGCCTCTACCTCAAAATGTGTCATGACATGTGATATGCCTCAACATGTGTGCCAATAATGTTAGTGTTTGTAGCTCAGACAGGTATTTCTTCAAGGTTGTCTACTTGTGGAAATCGTCATTAAATGTATCCTATGCTTTTTCTAGAGTTCACTTTATTAATTAATTAATAAAGTAAACTCCTTTTATTAAAGTGACTTTTAATTAATAAAGTGACTAAGTTGGGTCACTTAGTGACCATTGAGATGAGGGATTTGGCTCAAGTCAAAGTTATAAAAGACAGAGAGGGAAAAGGACAAAGACACAAAGAACATTTACTTCACAAGTCACATGAGTAAATGAGAAAATCAGAGATCTGATTTTTAGCTTGGCGAGGAGATTTTTAGCAGGAAGATACAGTATAAGAAGACAACATTAATTACCAGCCAAACCGTATAGCAACAATCTAGCAAAGGCCGCACGTGTGGACCGTACAGTAGCCAGAAAGGGCTGCACATGCGAATCCATATGAGGGCAGCAGGTTGCACGTTTGACAGAACAAAAGCATAAGTGTTTGCAGGCCGCACGTCTGAGCAAGACAACTCACACGTGTGAATCTGTACATGTCGTATAGTTGCTGGGTCGTACAACAAGTCTTGGCAGCGGTTTGAGGTGATTTCGTTCTTTAGATTTTTGTTGTTTCGCTGTAAATTTTCTCGGAGCCATTTTCCTAGTGAGGGAGCTCTTGTAAGTTTTGATGATATTTGAATGATGAACTAATTTAGAAGAGCAGAAAATAATTGTGCACTGTGTGTGATTGTTTTTTTAGTTTCTGCGGCAAGTAAGAGTTAATAATTCCAGTAAAGTAATCTAGATCTGATCTGTTTGCTTAGATTGTTGGTTTTAGAGTAATTAACATGGTATCAGAGCTCTTTCTCTGAGAGAAAATAAGATATAGTATATTCAATGCATATTATTTCGACAAGCTTGAAGGACAAAGCTCAGGACAACCATGTTAGTCATCAGTGTGAAGGTTGAGGATCGACTTGATGGGGTTTCAAATTTTCTGCCTTGGAAGGAAAGACTGATACTGCTCATGAAGGAGCAAGACTTGTGGGATGTCGTGATCCATGGTATTCCAACTCCAGCACCAGCACAGACTACAACGCAGGGTACACAACAGGTGCAGCCAGTGGTAGATCCGGCTGTACGGGCAATGTTGGAGAAGAAAGACATAAAGGCATAGAGGGTGATCCTAGAAGCTATCAAGGATCATCTGATCCCACATGTGTCAGAGAAGGCCAGTTCCAAGGAGATGTTTGTGTTGATGTTTGGACAACATTGGGAAGACATTCTCTTAGAATAATAATTAATAATATAATTATTGATTATTAAATATCATATATAATAAGTAAATGATAATAATAAATAGTTATTGATTATTCAAGGGATGCATCCTTTCATGGATGGTCACCATATGTTCCCTATATATGGAACACTCATCATTGTAATTATATATTGATCATATCTTATATGAAGAAAACCAACATGGTATCAGAGCGAGACTGGGCTTGACTTCTTCACAGGAAGGCCCAGGAAAATGAGAGTAGAGTAAAATGTTGGGAGTGTTAAATTTATGGGGTTGTTACAATCTCTATGTACAACATATTTACTTTTTTACTCCTACCTAAATTATAGAAATAATTCCATAAATTATGGTGGGCAGTAATTTCTAGTAAAAATGTCTAATTACCTAAATATGAGGAATGTACTGCATATTTACTTCTACCTGTATTTATGCAAAGAATTGCATGAATTATGGAGGGACAATTTAACAAAGTAAAATGCTATGTGGATGGATTATAACCAAATTAATCTTTGGGTAGTTATGGAGCTATCCTCCAACTATTCTCACAGAGGAGTACGATTTAGAGAATGCCTCCCTCGCTGAGAGGCAGTGTTGATATTTACAACTTTCCGAGACATTCTCCAGATCGTACTCCTCTGTGACTGAGTTGAGTTGATCTGTGATGACACTGATTCGATAAGGGATAAGTGCGTTTGGGCTTATAGCCCAACGTCCCTTGTGGAGAGCACATGAGGACATGTCAAGGGAGTTGACCCTTGACGTCACACACTATGGGAGTTGACCCTAGTGTTTCTAGAGGGTGTAGCCTCTAGAAGTCCACATGGGAGTTCCATGTGTGACAAACATTCTCTAGATCGTACTCCTCTGTGAATTGAGTTGAGTTGATCTATGAGGACACTTATTCGAGAAGGGATAAGTGCATTTGGGCTTATAGCCCAATGTCCCATGTGGAGAGCACATGAGGACATGTCAAGAGAGTTGACCCTTGACGTCACACACTATGGGGAGTTGACCCTAAGTGTTCCTAGAGGGAGTAGCCTCTAGAAGTCCACATGGGAGTGCCATTTGTGACAAACCTTTTGCTACTATGGTGGTTGTGTACCACTGGCGGAGACTGCGTGTCTCTGTACAGTGGTTGTGTACTACTATGGAAAGATACCTCCCTAGCTAAGAGGGAGTGTTGATGTTTCAGCATCGGGCAAAAATTCTCCTAGATTGGCTGCAGACCAAGGGAGATAGGATACATTTATCATAAAGGTGCACTTTTGGTAAATGGGCCTAGACGTAGTCCTTCCTTGATCATGACAAGGAATAATATGGACTCGAGGTGCTTGAAGTGATTTGCACGTGTCAGTTAGCATTAGGCTGACATTCACTCACAGGTGTGTACTTGTGGTGAAAGAAAGGTGTGGTCTTTGTCCTAGTCATGGTGATTTGACAAGGAATAATAAAGACTCAATATGCTATATGCTATTACATGCGGACCTAGAGTGAGCCTGATCTTAGAGAGAGTTAATTGGCTTAGAGGGAGAGCCGCAGAAGGAGTTTCTCCTCGGTTTAGGTGGGAGAGAGACATCTCCCAAGACTGATAGACAAGTGTCATGAGTCTAGGGTGAAATTTGTATACTTCAAAGACAAGCTTGGCATGATGCAGAATGTCTCCCTCGTTGAGAGGGAGTGTTGATGTTTGGACAACATTGGGAAGACATTCTCTTAGAATAATAATTAATAATATAATTATTAAATATCATATATAATAAGTAAATGATAATAATAAATAGTTATTGATTATTCAAGGGATGCATCCTTTCATGGATGGTCACCATATGTTCCCTATATGGAACACTCATCATTGTAATTATATATCGATCATATCTTATATGAAGAAAACCAACAGTTTGATGCCCTAGTATCACTTTTCGAAAGTGATAACATGAGTCGAAAGATGATTCTTAAAGCCAAGCTCAGAGAATGCATAATGACCCACTCCGACAATGTGACCAGCTACCTTATGAGGATCACACGGATCCGTGACCAGCTTGCAGCTATTGGAGAGGATGTATTGGATGCAGACCTAGTAAATGTTGCTCTAAATGGATTCACCAAGGCATGGGAACCATTCATCATGGACATCTGTGCCCGAGAGCAGCTTCCCAAGCAGGAGAGAGTTTAGGATGACTGCATTCAGGAGGAGACTCAGAAGGAGTCCAGATCCAACAAGAAGGGAGGAGGTGGAGGAGATGAAAACTTAGCCCTTGTCAAGAAGGGTAAGAGTCAGGGAGAGGGGTAGTAGTTTGGGCAGAAGAGAGACACGAGCAAGATCAAATGCTACATTTACCATAAGAATGGCCACTTTGCCTCTCAGTGTCCACAGAGAAAGAAAGGAAAGTCGCAGTCAGTTGCATCGACAACATAGACACAGTTGAATGAACTTGCATCAAAGTTCGAGAGTGATTTTTCTTTCGTGTCTTTCCTTTCTACCAGAACTACTCTCAGTAGTGCATGGTACTTGGATAGTGGCGCATTCCGCCACATGACAGAGGCTAGAAAGTTGTTCAACAGCTTATCTGAGGAGGTCTTAGAGCTCCACATACAACTTGGCAATAATGCCAAATATGCAGTGAGGGGTTAGGGGATAGTGCAGTTCCAACTTGAGTCAAGAGGATCCTTTGATGCACATGAGGTATTGTATGTACCTAGCCTGAAGAAGAACCTTTTGTCCATCTCAGTCATGGAGGACAAAGGTTACGAGGTTAACTTTCGGATGGGGCAATTGTTCATTCGCCCAGAGGGAGCCAGTCCAGGCACTGCTTTGAGGATTGGAGTCGGGGATGGGAACCTATATAGACTTCAGGGCCACCTTGTTCAAGCGTGGATGCACACCAGTGAGAGCATGTGTGAGCTGTGGCACAAGAGGATGGGGCATCTCCATCACAGAGCTCTACCATTGTTGAGGCAGATGGTCACTGGGCTTCCATACTTCAGCTAGAGAGCTCTGGATGACATCATTTCCTAGCAGCGAGACTCGATCCAAACACATTTTGGATCTGATACATTCTGACGTTGGTGGGCCTATGTCAATAAATTCAGCGAAGGGTGCATCCTACTATGTGACCCTCATTGATGACTTCTCCAGGAAGACATGGATCTACTTCATGAAGACCAAGGATGAGGTCTTCAGTCATTTCAGAGAGTTCAAAGCTCAGGTGGAGAACATGACAGGAAGGAAGATCAAGGTGTTGAGGATAGACAACGAGGGTGAGTACACCTCCAATGAGTTCATTGATTTTTGCAAGGAGGCGGGGATCAAGAGGGAGAAGACCGTGGCCTACAACTCACAGTAGAATGGGGTTGCAGAGAGGAAGAACCGATCTATCGTTGGTGCGACAAAGGCCATGATCCATGATCAGAGTTTTCCTTTGTTTCTGTGGACTGAGGCATGCAACAAAACTGTGTATTTGCAGAACAAGGGCTCACACCAGATACTGGAGGATAAAACACCGGAGGAAGCATTCACAGGAAAGAGACCTGAGATAGGACATCTCAAGATTTTTGGTTGTCCAGTCTATATCCACATCCTAGTGGAGAAGAGGACAAAGTTGCAACTCTCAGGAGAGAGGGGCATCTTGGTGGGTTATAGCGAGGATTTGAAGGCTTACAGAGTCTTCTTGACAGAGCAACAGAGGACAGTGGTGAACCGATATGTCAAGTTCGAGGAGAACTTGGCATCTAGGAAATCTCAGGATCTACCCACAATTGAAAAGGGGCCACAGGAGGTGGGCCCAAAGGATGAGCCGAGAGCAGAGACTTCAAGTGTAGGGAGCCATACTCTAGAGGAGGTGGGAGGAGCAGTCAGCCTCTTTGACTTCAGTCAAGAGGCCCAAGTGGTTTGAGCATACCTTGTAGGATGCTCGGGAGCATGTTGAGCCTCCCAAGACCACATTTCGAGGGAGCAGGCCTCCTTGAAAGTTTTCGATGTATATGGCTTTGATGACCAACATCATCGACTCAAAGCTCTCTAGCTTTGAGGAAGCAACCATCCAGTAGGTATGGAGAGATGCCATGGTGGAGGAGCACAACTGCATCACGAGGAACGATGTCTGGGAGATTGTGACGAGGCCAGAAGGAAAGTCAGTGGTGACTTCTAGATGGATTTACAAGGTAAAGCATACAACAGATGGTAGTGTGGAGAAGTACAAGGCCAAATTTGTGGCTTGTGGGTTCTCTCAGAAAAAGGGAGTAGATTACGAGGAGACTTTTTCTCCTGTAGCCAGATTAGTGTTGCACGAAGCAGGAGCGTTTTAGGAAGTAGGAGCATGGGAAGCCTCATTTTCTAAAAATCCTCGGAAGCGAAGCGTCTCAAAAGCGTCTGTTATATATATATATATATATATTTTGCATTTATTTTCAAAAAAACATATAGAAAGACAAATTAACTGCAAAATATATGAAAACATGCATATTTGTACATCAATATAGATAGAAATGACATCCATACTACATAGTTCATCAATGATTAATTATTCGAGCATCAACCATCTAGATCCTAGATTCTAGCAATTACAAACTTACAAACCAACATACAAATTTTTAATCCATATTGATATAATAGAAAGTAGACCATAAACTTATGAAATGAAATCATATATCCAAAAACTGTCAACAATAACATGAGTCATGACCAAATAGTTATGTTTACAAAATAGGCCATCTACACTGAAGTATGAAGACCGAAAGGTCCAAAACAATAAAGTTTAAAGTTTAAAGTTTACAGATTAAACTGAGCTAGTTGCCAAATACTATGAATCTATCATTTATATACTATGACATATAAAGTAATGAAAAAGGAGAATCATCAAATTGTAAACAACTATCCCATCTTCCTTCCACCACCGTGGGTATTGTGTGGGCCTCCACGTGGTGGTAATGCAAAAGTAGATGCAGACGACTGCAGCAGAGCTGAAGATGAAGCCCCTACTGCTGTAGCTGGAATCCTGGACATGGGGACCCTGGCACTGGATGGGGGTGGCATCTCAACATGATTATCATTGTCCAAAAGAACACTCTCCAATTGCTCTAAAAGCAATACTCCATCCTCCAAATTATCCTCCTCCGGATTGTTGTCCCAACGCCTCAAGTTTTGATCCATCTGTGCCTCCTCACAGTAATGGGACAACAATCGCAAGTTGTAATGAACATAGACCAAGCTCTCTGCCCGACTTACATTCAACATGTTCCTTTTAACGCTATGGATGAAACTGTAGGTGCTCCAACACCTCTCTGCAGAAGAAGTGTTCACCACCTGTGAAAGCACCTGTGTTGCCAAACGTTGTAGCTGTGGGGTAGTACCGCCATGCATGTTCCACCACTCAAGAGAACTAAGATTCCCTCGATCTCTAATTGCATGGTTGGTCCCAAAGGCACCATTGCTAAGGATGTAATGGCTCAATTGTCTCCTTATGTTGTCACACTCCTCCTCGTCCGAGATGAGTTTATCTAATGCTTTCATATAACCTTCTTGAACCTCTAGATCTTGGTGTGGTCTTATCTTGGTCCCACCACCAGGTGCTGGTGATGAAAGCCATGATACATGATAGCATTTAGGTGTTAGCACATATGCTAAGGCATGTAGTGGAATATTTAGCATTTCGCACCGTTTTTCCACCTCTACACGAATATGGTTATAGAGGTTGACATTTCTATGCTCAACAATGTCTTTAATATGCCCTAACATGCTATCCATTTGCTCATACACCTCCCCAATGATTGGCCGATTTGAATATGCAAACTTGATCATGTGATAAATTGGCTTGGTGAATTGCAAAACAAACCGAACCTGTGACCAAAACTGACTGTCAAGGACTCTCTCCTTCACTGTTGTTGCACGTTCTCTATCATTGCTCAATTCATCCCATGCATCACTCATCACCATAGTACCCAAAGCTTGTCTCACCTTTAATAGGCGCCTAAAGGTGAGGTAATAGCTAGCAAATCTAGTGTTTGCAATCTTAAGTAGCTGCAACCTAGAGTGAGTGCTGTAGAAGTAATTGACCCTTGTATGCCCAGTGATAAATTTGATGAGTTGCTTCCCTCTCTTGTACAACTGATTAATCCATCCACATTCTCTATGCTTGACAATATCATGCATCAAAAGGTTCAAGGTATGCACGAAACACCCAGACCAAAAGATGTGTGGATGAACTTGCTCAATGATTTTACCTGCTCCCTTACAATTTGTTGCATTATCAGTGATTACTTGAATCACATTAGAAGGACCAACATCATTAATTGTTTTCAAGAGGAGATCTGAAATGTTTTGGGAAGATGCAATAATTGAAGAGGAGTCATGTGCTGCAAGAAATATTGCACCGGTAGCATAAACACCAAGAACATTGATCAAATGTTGGTTTCTAACATTTGTCCAACCATTTGATACAATGGATACCCCAATGTCTGACCATTCATCTGTAAACCGTGTTAGAGCTCTTTGAATTTTTGCTTTTTCCCTGTCAAGTAACACAGTTCTAGCTTTCTCATAGTTGGGGCTCTTGTATCCTTTGGGAGCTTCGTTGATTGCCTTGACAAGATCGTGCCAATAAGGGGAGCGAAGCACATTGAATGGGATGCCACAAGCATAGAGAAACCGGACCACTTTTGCATCCACCTCATCCCTACCTCCAATATTAAGGAAATCTGCTATTGTTCTTTTAGATCCAGAGGTTCCAGAACCACGATGAGATGGAGATGTGTTGCCACCAAATCTAGATGAGGCATCGGATTGAAGATTTTGTTTTTTACCATACTTTTTTTGTGCAACTTCCTCTATCTTTATATATTTTTCTCTCTGCTCCCTGGATATATTAGGGCAAACTGTGATCCCAGTGGACCCCTTGTTGTCATCACTCTCCATTACACCACAAAGATGCCTCCTTAGACGGGTATATGAACCGGTATAAGGTTTTCTATCATGACAGTCATGAGGACATAAAAATTTAATGCTTCCATCACCTTTCCCCTCCTCAACTTTTGTTACAAATTGCCACAAGGGTCTCAATAAATCTTTGCGTCCTACATTTCCCTCTTCCTCTTCAAATCCTTCACCAACTTCATATTGTGGGTCATCATGAGAATCACCACTATCATCTTCTTCCCTTCGATGCCTTCTCCCCACCACAACCATGAGAACCAAAAAATGACTGATAAACCAAAAGAAAACCATTTTTTTCAAGTTTTAGATGAACAACCTGCAATAAAATGAGAGAGAAGAAGGAACAGGAAAGAGTAGGAGAGGAGGAAAAAACATTAACAAAGTTAACCCAAGGAAATGAGGGAGTTGGGGTTTGGGCTTACCTCTTTAGCTCTTGAAACTTGAAAGTTGAAACCTTTGGAAGATGGTTGCCTTTGTTCTCTCCTCCAAGCTCCTCTTTGCTCACTCTTCCAAGCTCTCCTTTGCTCTCTCCTCCAAGTTCTCATGAATTTTCACTCTCAAGCTCTCCTTTGCTCTCTCCTCCAAGCTCAAGATGAAATAATGAGGAGAATGGAGGGGAAAGAGCTCCTTTATTCTCCTTCTTCTTTCCCCTCAACCCTAAGCCTAAGCTAGGCCCCACCCTAACTCAAAAAAAAAAAATGAGTTTTTTAGGTGAAGTTGCGGATCCCCTTGGAAGCGTGCGGGCCTTCCTCTGAAGCGCGCTTCCAAATTTCTGAAGTGCACTTCAGATCGGGCGCTTCAAAAATGGCAGGGAGCTTGCTAAAATCCCCTGAAGCACGCTTCCTAAATTTTGAAGCGCGCTTCAACCCAAGCTTCCTGGACGCACCCGCTCGGATCAAACTTCGAGGCTTCGAAGCGGGGGGGGGGGGGAGCTTTCTGCAACACTGAGCCAAATACTCCTCTATTGCTTTTGAGATGGGGTGGAGCATCCATCAAATGTATGTGAAGACTGCCTTCCTCAACGAAGTCATTGAGGAAGAGGTCTACATCGAGCAACCACAAGGGTTTGAGGTCCATGACAGAGAGGCATGTATGCAGGCTGAACAAAGCCCTGTATGGACTCAAACAAGCACCCAGGGCCTGGTATTCTAGGATTGACAGTTATTTGCAGGGCATGGGCTTCACCAAGAGTGAGGCAGTCCCAACCTATACTTCTTGCTGGTTGGATCTGAGGTCCTCATCTTGGTGTTGTATGTGGATGATCTTATTTTGATAGGTGTAGAGAGGTTGATTGCAGGATGCAAGTCAGACCCGACATCAAAATTTGAGATGAAGGATATCGGGCCAATGCATTACTTTCTGGGACTTGAGGTTTGGCAGTGACCAGGCAAGATCTTCCTCGGACAGGGGAAGTACACTCTTGAGATCCTGAAGAGATTCAAGATGGAGGATAGCAGATCGATGGCCACTCTAATGGTGACTAACCTGAGGAAGATTGATTCTTCTGATTCAGAGTTGGCAGACCCTAGACAATACCAACAATTGATTGGTTCGTTGATGTATCTGGTCAACACTCGACCAAACATTTGCTTTTTTGTTAACACCTTGAGCCAGTTCAAGGTGGAGTCGAGGGAGGTTCACTTGGTTGCAGCCATAGTCACCTGGTTTGTGTTTGTGTTCGACGATCTTGAAATTGGAAAAAAAATCGCCACCCAAAAAACAATGGTTAAAATTCGTCATTAAGTTCGACAACTATAAATATATAACATATATATTATATATATTAATTATAGAACTTATATAACACATATTATATATATTAATTATTTAACTCATATAAAAGACACATAAATTATTTAACTTATATAAATGCAATTTTTTATTTTTTATAATAAATTTTATACTCTCGAAATATAAAATATTATAATTTTTTTTATAATATATATTACTCCTGAAATTTTATAATCATTTAAATATATATATATATATATATATATATATATAAAATTATTACTCTCGGTTCTTACACTAGCTTGCAGGCCGAAAAAAAGGTGGGGGGCTCGTTACTTGAAGAGCAAGCGGAGGAACAATTGATTGGTCGAAGTGTCGGGGTTCTTACCCGCAGCGTCAAGAGAGGTCTGTCCGTTTTCCTTTATTTGGGCCTGACCTCGCTTCAGAATACCGTGGGTTTCAGAAAGGGAAAGTCGGGGTTGCCAAAAGACGGGGTTTTAGCGGGCGGGGCCTTCACTGCGTCCGTATTACCTATTATCTTGTATTTTTCCCTCGAGCAAAAGACGATAGTTAGTGAGTGAATTTAATGGCCGAACTTCATCGAATTTATGCAACCTCTCTTCATATTCACTGAATTCCGAATTTTATGGATAAAATTCGTCGAATGCAGTGACTAAGGTTGCAGCAAAGCGCATGCTCAGATACTTGCAAGGCATAGTAGGATATGCATTGCAGTACCTTGGTGGAGATGGTTTGAGGTTGCAGGGCTACTCAGATTCAGATTGGGCAGGCAATGATACAGATCGAAAGAGCACCTCTAGGTGTTGCTTCAACTTGGGGTCAACAGTCATTTCCTCGTTCAACAGGAAACAAACCTCAATAGCACTGAGTTCAACTAAGGCCGAGTACATGGCAGTTAGTCTAGCTAGTTGTGAAGCCATTTGGCTTCGCAAGCTACTCATAAGATTGTTTGGTCAGGAGCTTGAGCCAACCTTGATCCACCGCGATAACTAGAGTTGCATCAAACTCTCGTAGAATCCAGTGTTTCACGACAGGTCGAAGCACATTGAGATAAGATACCACTTCATCAAAGACAGGGTGTTGAAGGGAGCAATCAAGCTCCAATATATTCGTACAAATGAGCAGTTGGGAGACATTTTCACCAAGCCCTTGGTGAAGGGCAAGTTCGTCTTCTTTAGAGACGAGCTTAGAGTGGTGAAAAATACCTTCCTCGCTAAGAGGGAGTGTTAATGTTTGTAGTTCAGATAGGTATTTCCATAAGGGTGTCTACTTGTGGAAATCGTCATTAAATGTATCCTATGCTTTTTCTAGAGTTCACTTTATTAATTAATTAATAAAGTGAATGTCTTTTATTAAAATGACTTAGTTGGGTCACTTAGTGATTTAATTAAAAGAGAGCCATTAATCTCATGGTTGAATCTTGACCGTTGAGATTAGGGATTTTGCTCAAGTCAAAGTTATAAAAGACAGAGAGGGCAAAGGACAAAGACACAAAGAACATTTACTTCACAAGCCACGTGAGTAAATGAGAAAATCAGAGATCTGATTTTCAGCTTGGCGAGGAGATTTTCAGCAGGAAGATACAATAGAAGAATGCAGCATTAATTACCAGCCAGACCGTACAACAACAAGCTAGCAGAGGCCGCACGTGTGGACCGTATAGCAGCCAAAAAGGGCCGCACGTGCGAATCTGTATGAGGGAAGCAGGTCGAGGGTTTGACAGAACAGTGGCAGAAGTGTTTGTAGGCCGCACGTGTTGTTAGAATTAATGATTAATTTAGGGGTTGGTTGAAGATTTATAGGAGGTTGTTGAGATATTCTCTCAACTTCTCCCTCCATAAGTGAAATCAGTTGGATCTCAATCCAACTATATATATGTGTATTGTGTTGTGTTTAAGATAATATAATATAATATATCTGTTTGTGTGTAATTTTTGTGTTATGGCTGCTCTCATAAATTCTGTCATGGTATCAGAGCTAGAACAGCCCTGACTCTCTCACCAGAGGGGCTGGAATATGAGAGCAATGATTGTCAAACCACTGCTGTAGGAGAGTAGATAGTTCAGTGAGTTTATTTTCTGGGTGAAAGTAGTTTCCATTTGTGCCTTGCAAAATCTAGTTATGTAKAGCCGCTCAAATAAGCGGGCAGTTGCAGAAGCTGGCGGAATTCAGGTTCTCCTTGACCTTATCAGCGCTAGTGATCCTGAAACGGCAATCCAGGCAGCTATTTTTATAAAGCTTATGTTCTCAAGTACTACCGTTCAGGAATATGCCTCTAGTGACACTGTCCGAGCTTTGGTTGCTGCCATTGAAAAAGACTTACGGGCCACGGGTACGGTAAGTGAAGATTATTTGAAAGCATTAAATGCTCTGTTCGGCAATTTTCCAAGGCTCAGAGCAACAGAACCAGCAGGAACAGGGAATCGTGAGTCTATTTTGCCAGCAAGAGAAGGAGGTCGCAGATCTGAAGATTTAATTTTCTTAGAATGAGGGATCTGGTGGTTTATTTCTTAGAATCTGTTGGATGTCTGCATGAAGGAGAGACGCTATCTGCTGTGCGTGAAGGAGGATCTGAGATAAAGATCGCTGCTGTTTCAAAGATTTAGAGAGCCGCTGTCAATGTGTTCTTTGGTATTGTTGACTGTAGAGAAGAACTGTAATTCATGGTGTGCAGAGTGTTATTGTGATTTTTATTTTTGTAATGATACAAATCAGAATGTATGAATGATTCCTAGACTATTTTTCGAAGTATGTCTAGAATTGCCAATCACTATAAGAGAAAGGTCAATTGTAAGATTGACTGCTGAAAACATTTCGTACTTAGATCATTGTCCTATATAACTGTCCAAATTTTCTTTTCGGAGGGATTTTACAGATGGAAGTGTATCCATAAAATGGTTCAGTATCAAGATTGTCCTTTGGGAAATCAAGAAGCGTCAGTTCTACAAGAACGTCAAAGATGGTCGGAAGCGGTTGTATTTGNNNTGTATGAAGTGGTAGCTCGAAGATGATGGGAGAGAAAGAGCGTGTCTATGAATTCAGAGATGGGTGTAACTGCGTATGAGGACCAGTGAGACAGATATGACAAAAATTGTGTAGTAACTTTTTGTTATGTTGTGTAATGTAATCATTAAGGGAGGGTGTTAGAATTAATGATTAATTTAGGGGTTGGTTGAAGATTTATAGGAGGTTGTTGAGATATTCTCTCAACTTCTCCCTCCATAAGTGAAATCAGTTGGATCTCAATCCAACTATATATATGTGTATTGTGTTGTGTTTAAGATAATATAATATAATATATCTGTTTGTGTGTAATTTTTGTGTTATGGCTGCTCTCATAAATTCTGTCACGTGTGAGCATGACAGCCCACATGGGCGAATCCGTACAGGCCATACAGTTGCTGGGCCATACAACAAGTCTTGGCAGCGGTTTGAGGTGATTTCATTCTTCAGATTTTTTCTGTTTCAGTGTAAATTTTCTCAGAGCCATTTTCCCAGTGAGGGAGCTCTTGTAAGTTCTGATGATATTTGAATGATGAACTGTTTTAGAAGGGCAGAAAATAATTGTGCACTGTGTGTGATTGCTTTTCTAGTTTCCGCTGCAAGTAAGAGTTAATAATTCTAGTAAAGTAATCTAGATCTGATATGTTTGCTTAGATTGTTGGTTTTAGAGTAATTAACAAATAAGGGGAAGCACTCCAATGGGGGTTATACTCCATATCATCACGAATCGATCTAAGGCTCAAATCAATCCTCATAAGTCAAGGCACTCCAATAGTAGGCCTCCCAATAATTCACAACAACAAGAACTAGCCATTGGAAGGGCTAGGACCACCTAACAATGTATGCACAATGAGGAGCGCTCAACTAGGATCATAAGTCCATGATGTCAATATGATAATCCAACGTCAAGTAAGCCAAATGATGCTAGGGCATTACCTAACAAGCTCCATGCATCATCAAACCCCCTCCACGTCTAACCAAAATGATGATCAAATCAACAAATAATAAATAATGTAACAAGATGAAGTGCTATTTTCCAATGGCTAGCAAATACATCATGAATGACATCATAACCTGTGATGCAAGGCGTTCCATAATCTAAACAAATACCTCCATGATGATCCACTAAAACAACCTCAACTGATACGATCAAAGGGGAAGAAACAAGCAAGTGTGCAAGCAGAAACTCTCCTCTAGACACCTCACACCCATTGGTGGTGATGGTCAACAACAACATAAGGGAAGTGCCAAGGAAAGTATGTGCATCCATAACAATACCCCTGTAACCATCAAGTGTTCCATCAGTGCCATCCTGCAAGTCTCTTTCATGTGTGACAAAAATCACAAGTGAATCTGAGTTTTGATGAAAATTACAAGTGGTTGTGATGAAAATCACGGATATCATGATGAAAATCAAGAGTGAAAGACCTCATACAATATGAAGGGTAACATATTGCAACTGCAAATTTGATTTTAATTGAATGTATTGGAAGTTTGATCTAGACCTCGTTTGATTCTCAAGTTGGCACTCTAGATATGCTTTCCTGTTCTGTACTGTGATGGTTTCTCCCATGTATGCCTGAGCATTGCTTTTCAAGATGATGTGCAGTTTCATCAAATAAGGCTGTCTTGTATTTTCTTATAACATCCTGTACTTTATTTCTACAGAGCGCTGATGCAATACGTTATAAGTACGGTGGCTGGTGGTCAGTTTGGTGGATGGGGACATATAGCATGGTGCTTTCCAAAGCAGCCTTTTTTCATCAAAAGTATTTGGAAATGTATACTTATCACATGCCAGCATCAATTCAAGAATATGTAAGCAGGGAAAGGTTAGTCCAGTGAATTAGCTATTTAAATGTGGATTTTTCAAATAAGAATTTGGATTTTCAGTGAAGATACTATCAAATTTATATTTTTGGGAAGGTCAGATATTCAGAAGTTATACTTTTCTTTATTTGCTTCTATGTGATGCAGGAATTGTGAAGATATTGCAATGTCTTTCCTTGTTGCAAATGCAACTGGAGCTCCTCCTGTTTGGGTTAAAGGTAACATAAACATGTAAACTTTCTTTGCGCGTTATGATTGTTGTTTGCCTATTTTGTCACAGTGCTTAGGTGTGTTTCACGTGCAATGTTCCATCCCTTCCTTTAAGAAAAATGCAAATAGGGGAAACTGAGCTTCTAACTAGTATTTAATGTTAAAATTTTCTGATCATGGTAAGCAGATGTAACATAAAGTGATTTTTATTATTATTATGTAGTTTATAACTTTATAATACTGGCATGTAGATTGTTGTAAAGGCATACAGGATATTTTCAGTAAATGAACAGTTGTTCATTACAGTGGTATCAGAGTGGGTTTTCAATCCTAATTGGCTGGGTGCCAGAATCTCTGTCAGGAGGCAACAGCTTAGGCTGGATGCCAAACCTTTTCCTAGTGGCAATAAAATTCACCATCAACTTCCACTCCTTTGTGCCCACCTTCTGCATACTCCATTTCCCAATTCTGCTGCCATTTATAATTTCTTCTCAGTCCACTAGCATACACAAATACTAAAAGACAGAAAAGAGGAAAACAATCGTGAGTGATCCATTCTAAGTTGCATGGTATGGAAAAACAGGTGCATACTGGAAATGTGACCTCCCATTAACTTCCACTCCATTTCTATACACTTTTCTCCACATAATCTGTTCCCCAATTCTTCTGCCTTTTATAATTTCTTCCCAGTCCACTGCCATTTATCATTTCTGCTCAGTCCACTATCATACACCAATAGAACAAGACACAGGAGAAAAAAATCATGAGTTGCATGGTATGGGGAAATGGGTACGAGTTTCTGAAACAGATGTTACCTCTTAAACTCACATCTAAGTGGAAAAAGTCCAGGTCCTCAATGATGGGACAAATAAATCATTTAACAAGATTCTGATCATATATTGTCCAATTTATTGTCAAGACCGAATGTAACTTGCAGATTGTCATGGTCATAGTAATAGCTATTCTAACAAAAATGCTTACAAATGAGACATCAATGCTAGCTGAGTGTCAATGCAATCAAGGTTTTACATACTGAATGTATCCCTTACACAAGAAGGTGCTGGATTTTCTCTAAAGGAGATCGATTTGGGCACCTTAGTAGGTCTGTTTTATCAACTGGAATCTCAGATTTTCCTTTTTCCCATGAAAGTGGAAGAAATGATATCAAACTAGTATCTGGTAGTTGGCAAAGAACATAAAAGCTCAGTTTTTTGAATTCCTGCAAAACCATGCCTAATAATGTAGTTATCAGGTAACCTGCCAAATATTTTCAAGCTTCGTCCCACACAGCTATTCTTTTTATTTATTTCTAGATCATATCTAAGTAATCTGGTTCTAATATAAGCTTCCTACTTCTTGTAATCTACAGAAACTCAGAGACAACATTCCTAGATAGCTGTTAGATTATACCTTGTATACCTATTTTGTTTCTGAATTGACTGCTACTGCCCTTCGTCCAAAGTCTTGTCCATATGTTCCCTGCAAAGAATTTAGAATGAGCTCTCAACCTTCAAGTTTGACTCTTGCCTTGTGTGGGAGTGATCACATTTAACCACAAGGGCAGTGTTGAAGAAACTAGATTTTATGCTCTCTGCAAACCACCATGGAGTGGTCTAACTTGATTTCTTCGAATTCAAGTACAAAAGACTGTACATGGTATACCACTATACTGATATTGGATAGAGCAGTATATACCTACACACATTAAGTAAGTATCTTTAAAGAAACATCAGCACCTTCTCGCTTTCAAAAATAAATAAATGGGAAACGTCAATTGCAACAACACAGAGCAACTATTGTGTACAAATACCCTCAACATGTTGGTGGCATCACCAAAAATACATTTGAATACAATTTTAAATCAATTATGATCGTGACAATGTTTACCATCCCCTAAGGCCAATAAGGACTATTTGGCAAATAAAGGGAATTAGACTAAATATTCTTCAGAAAGTCATTTCTATATTTAAATATGGTGGAAATGAAAGTACCAAGGTCATTAAGATTTCTTAAGCAAGGAGTTATTGAAGAATAATTTAGTCATGAAACTGGGTAAAGTTACGTTTTATATCGTTAGATGTAGGGCAAATAAAATGGAAATGGTATTCATCCTCAACCTCCTCTGTGTCACAAATTTACAGATCCATTCATCCCAAGGTGTTTTCGGGTTACTCCAACGACCAGTTTCACTAAGGAGGTCCTAATTTTGGCAATAGTCATTTTGTTCTTTAATCACATACATGGCCATGGGCCGCTGGGATATTAGTTCTATTCTTTTTATTTGTTGCTTCTTTATAATTATTCTAAGTAATGCTGTCCTGACATCGCTTCCAGAGCTCCAGGAGTGAATTCCTAAAATGTTTCATGAGAACACCTAGAATGCGTTGGTGCCATTGTAGCATGTTTCAATATATTCATAGCATTACATTGCCTTTTAGCTTGTTTTAGCCCAGTTTCACTCCAATTGAATAGCATCTAGCATGTCATCCACATTTCATGTGCTTCAACCAGGTTGTTGAGCATTTTGAGATTTCGTTGTTTGCCTAAATGATCAATTTGGAATTTCTTTTTGCTGTCTCAAGTTTCCCATGTACCAAATTAGTGGAACTGTTACAAGATACATATATTTGTTTTTCTTGTAATCTTTTTGATTTGGGAAAAAAGACAATGGATTTAATTCAGATTTGGGACAATTGGGACACTAATTTCATCTTAATACTTACATTCTTTTCAGGAAAATTATTTGAAATTGGTTCAAGCGGCATTAGTAGCTTGAAAGGACACAGTCAACGGAGAAATGAATGTCTCAATGACTTTGTTTCTCTATATGGTTATATGCCCTTGGTTGCCAGTAATTTTAACGCTGTTAATGCGCAATATGAATGGTTTTGGTAGCTCTGCGTCATTTTCTCATTGTATTCTTGTTATGGTCAGATTTTGTGGGCACTTGGTTTTTGCCAGGTGTTGAAGTGTATTACCTGCCTTGATAAAACATTACTGCTCTTTCTGTACCGTTGGACTTGAGCTTTCTTTTACTTTTTCCTAGGTTCTTTTGGGGTAGTTCAACGCTATTTTAAAGATAATCAATTACTGTTATTTCATGGAAAATGGGAGTGTCGAAGGGGTCATTTGTTGTTCTAACTTTTGTTTAGGTTGGAGACAACCTACGTATTTAAATTTTAAACATGTTAAGACTTCATATTTCGGAAATTCTGTTTTACTCCATTTTGCCAACATCAGTTTGAGGGGTGGGGACTCGTTAAACTGTTTAATTATCTGGAGATAAATGTATTTGTGCTAAATAGGGTAAAAAGGACAGCTCCTGTTGAATGCCTATATTTTGTTGTCAAAGTGGTTAATGAGACGATGCACAGGGAGCATCTGCTTTGATGACAGATTTGAACTAAAGTGGAGTTAGATCAATGGGAATGAAATGTCCTTATGGCGCAGGTGGAATATTGTACATATTAAGGGCAATACCTATGATGCTCTTTAAATGAAATGGATAATGATAAAGAAGGAAATTGCTTGATTTTCTATTCTTGAAGGGAAGCTTTCATACCTTAAATTGTATTGCAATAATTTTCTTATTGGAAAGTCTTTTGTCAAGTTTAAGTTGAATCTTGAGGGTTCAAATATAGTTTGCTAGAGGCAGGCATCCAAATCTGATAATTTTGTTATTGAATTTTTTTTTGTCAAGTTTATGTTGAATCATGGGGGTTCAATATAGTTTTGCTAGAGGTAGGCACCCAAATCTAATTTCAAGGCATATTCTTTAATAGTTTGATGTGATGTGTTATTTCTCTTTTGAGTGAAGGAAAAAAAACTAGGAGAATAAACACTCTTTTGAGGAAGGACATTTTTGTTTGCTCGACAATTGCATTTGTTGTGGGAGAAATAACTATTCATATTGAGAAACCCTCTTAAAATAATAATCTTGTTCAAGGAAAACATGGTTGGAAAGTCTTGCATCCCATTAAGATTTGAGCATTTCCATTTCTAATAACTCACACTTCGATGGATTAATATTCAAGTTTCATAAACGAATTCATAAATGATAAATGATAGACAACTTTCAATAATTCCAATTCATTTTTTTCTTGATATGCTGTAGGAGCATCTAGATGTATTGTATTTAATAATAATTTTAATATATTATGAGTATAATAAAGTCTTGGAAAATTGCTACATCTTAAAAAATCAAATAGAGATTAAAGATAATTATTTACAAGGAAAAAATGGTGTTTCATGGCCCACCCCTTCTAGTATAAGTGATAATCCCTTCTTCCTTGAGTGCAAGTTGTGGGTTACTATTAGTATTTTTTGTGTTTGGTTGAAAGTAGCATTTAACTTACCATAACATTTGATTAGGTGCAATGTTAGGGCCAACACAATGTTTGGCCCATTAGAATGTTTAGTTCGATGCAATTCATATTGGAAATATTTGAATTAATAAGAAATGATTGTAAGGAAAAAATATGGAATAAAGTTCCATCGTAGGATCTATATTGATGCCCACTAAACTAAAATTTAATTACAATTTTTAACTATGACTTGTCATTGGGTGACAAGAATATGGAAAATGCAGCCACCTTGTAGTGCAAGTTCCCGTGCTACAAAATAGGTTACCCTTGCTCTAGGCTAAGAATTCTGCATATATAGAAAATCAGAAAAAAATCATCTATTGCAAGGTAGGAAACTCACAAAACATAAAAGCCATACAACTCATTCTGTAGTTGGGCAAAAAATGGCAAACAAATTAATACATTGCAGGGTGGAATTCCCTCAATCAATAGAAATGTGAAAAATGGAATAAGTCCATCCATCATGGGGTGGAACTCCTACAAACGACATAATGCAAAAAGTGGAGCAAGCCAACCAATTATGGAGGTAAAAGTTGTAGAAAATAGAAATGCAAAACAAATTACCCATTTGTGAAGTATAAATGTTGGCATGATTAGCAAAACAAGGATTCTTAGAATGTGGACTTTTAATATGTAAGCTTGTTATGAAGAAACACTAGTGACACAAATAACCAAAATGTAAAACATGCCATTTTAGAAACACTTGGAATGCATAAATGCAACATGTTCACATTTTGCAAGGTGACAAACTTACAAAGAAAAAGTGTAGAACAATGCTAATTGAAAACAAATATAGAGCTCAAGCTTATTTCCATCTAGGCAACTAGGGGAGACTTTGACATTCAAAAGAGGGACAATTGTAGTCTATGGTTCATCCGTGAAATCAAGTGAAGCTTTTAAGTAGTCAGATTATAAATGGCGGACATAGCATAAAGTGAGACCATTTGATGTTCATTAATGATAATTCTATAAATTCATGTATGCATTAACATTATATAAATGCCAATTTCTGTGTTAATTACAATCCTTCTCTAGCTTTGAAACGTCGTCAATTAATATCTATATCACTTTTTATTGTTAGTGTACACACCAAACAAATGTTGAATTGTATGATTGTGTTTTGAGATTCTAGAAGTATGCTCAAGAAGCCATGATTGGAGTGAATGTGGATCATATTCAATTCCACATAACATTCAAATAGAGTTTGAGATTGAAAATAAAAATTATAAAAACCAAATTTAACAATGAGTTTAGAATTATGATTAAAAATTGTAATGGCAATGTGACACATTGTACTTATGATGATGACAACTATAATTGTTTTTTATTTTTTATTTTTTTAAAATATATTTTGTATTAACAAAGATATTTACAACACTAAAATCAAACATAGAAGGGTATATACTGTTGATTTTCCAATCAGCAAGGTTAAGCATGAACTTCATTCCATTTTAGCATTTAACCATAACCATTAATGTTGCATCAACCAAGATCACAAGAAGAAGTACCATGAACAAGAACACAAGAAGTATCCTGGGAAACCCTTCTCAACATGGGGAGAAGACCTAGCTAAATCCTTCGCTATATTCTTCAAGAGAAAGTCCTTCACCACCAAGAAAAACTAGCACACAAGAGGGTGCTCAAACCCTAGAAGATTAGCACCCAATAGAGGTGCGCACTTTTCCCAAGAAGGTGTACTTGCTGAAATTTCCAAACTCACTTGAAAGATATGATTCCTTAATGGGGAACTTACCTTTACTTATACTAACCCGAACCTGTCAACATAAGTGTATTGGCACAACATGGCTGACCTCACTAGCTTATAATATAATTAATATTAACCAGATTAATTATCTTTTACATTGATTTCTAGTCACATTAAGGTGGGGCCGACCTGTACCCTTTACATTACAATTAGGGTTACAGGCAAGTCTGATTCTTGAACAATAGAGCAAGGGATTTGATACACCCACTAGTCCTCATCCACTAGGGGCACATCCATAGGGATGTCCATATTTTTGGCTCACTACATTACATAGAGGAACCACTTCTTCACACGTTCACCTGTGCTCATCCACATGCACGTCCACTCAACAGATCTTCTTTCCCACTACATTATACAGGAGAGTCATCTGGAGTTTCTCGTCAACTCTTCTGCTCAGAGGAGGCTAATACATCATCTTCATTTATGTTCTCATGACAATGCACCCAACACTTTGGGATTTCACACGTTCACCTTGTGCTCAGCCACAAGCACGTCTAACTCAACAGATCACCTTTCCCACAGGATAATCATATGGAGTTCTTCTCAACTCTCTGAATGGAGGAGGTCATCTCTATGTTCCAGCTCTGTCTCAGATAAGAACCACACACCCTCTTCAGGGGCTTTCTCTCAGGTTTGTAAGCTGGAGAATATCTCACATGGCTGCAATGATCCACATCTCACAGGTTTGGAAGCTGAAGAATGTCTCACATAGCTGCAATCATCAACACTCCCTCTCAGCTAGGGAGGCATTCTTCATCATGCCAAGTCTCACACAGATGTACTTTGAATTTTTTCTTGGCTGGAGTCATCAATACTCCCTCTCAACTAGGGAGGCATTCTTCACCAAGTTAGTTTGGTGAAGATGTTTGCAATCTGCTTATGTGTAGAATGGTACTACATGTGTACAATTTTCCTCTGCATCATATCTCCGATATAAGAATATTTCATCTCATCGTGTTTTGATCCATCATGAAACACTAGGTTCTCAAGGAGTTTTATACACGGCTCTTGGTTATCAGCATAGGATCCATCTCATGATCAAGTAAATCTGTCAGAAGCTTGTGAAGCCATACTGCTTCACAGACTCAATGGTACATACTCTGCTTCTGTGGTATTCAAGGCCATAGAGATTTCGTTTCCTGTTGCATCAGGAAATCATGGCAAACTTCATGGTAGAACATCAACCAAATGTGCTCTTCCGGTCCATTATACTTTCTGCTCAATCTGAATCGACATATTCTGCAAACTCAAGTTCACTCTAGAGGCATATCTCATGCCATATTCAACTGTGCCTCATGTTTTGATGTTGTCTAGTGAGTCTGTCTCAGTTGATTCATGAAATGACTAAGCACATTCACTGCATGGCATGAATCAAGCCTGGTGTTTAACCAGATACATTAGTGATCCAATCGGTTGTGGATCAGTCTCGTCTGAATCATCATTAATCTTCTCCTTTTAAATTTATCACGATGGATTTTGCATTCTGTCATACTTGAACTTCTTTAATATCTTCATTGTATATTTTTCTTAACTCAGGAAAATCTCATCAGTCCTCTATCATACTTCTTGTCCCAAGTAGTGCATCATACTTAGATTCTTCATCTCGAATTCAGAAGTCAAGGATTACTTGTATCCAAGAATAAGGCTTTTTGAATAAGTCACCAAAATCAGGCTCTCGTCATCAACACTGTAATGATATAGGTTTGGATCAACAACACTCTTGTTGAACTCCAAACTCATCAAGAATTTATCTATCTGATATAGTTTCCAACTCATGGATGGTGGTACAGATGGAAGTGTAACGAGTTTACTGGATCAAGTGTCTCATCACAGACAACTCCCTCTGTTTGTGAGAAACCTCTGGCTATAGATCTCATTTTGTATTTCTAGACACTTCCATTAGCTGCATTTTTGATCTTATAGATCCACTTGGAAGTTACCACAAACTTCCCTTTTGGTCCCTGAATAATATCTTATGCATCATTCTTTAATATATATTGTTATTCTTCTGTTATGGCATCTTTCCATACCTTTTCTCCTGTTGCTTCTTTAAGACAAGGAGGCTCAACATCAATAATGTGGCTCATGATTGAAGGATAGCTTGAAAATCTCTTTTACTTTCTCGAGATGTGCCTTGAGAGGCTTGTATGTTTCTCTGCCTATTGCAGAGTGAGTCTAGGTAGGCCTTTTATGACCTACTGCAATATCTATGAACATATCAACTGGATCAACTTGAATAATGTCTGTCTCCCTCTGAGCTGCCGAAGGGGGAGAAGGTATTATCTTACTGTCAATCTCCATCTGAGATTCTCTAGGTTTGTTGAATGGGTATCTTTTCTTTTAAGGACAACGTCTCTGCTTGTTCTCACATAATAATCAATTAAATATGGTTTGGACTCCCGTACCATGGATAATGGTCCAAGTCTTTGAGGGCTCCCACACTAGGGATTTATTAAAAAATGCAATCAACTATAAAATTTAAAATCAATTGATTTACCTAGTTTGTAGTCATGCTTTAGTTTTATAGGAAGTACTTCTCCTCTCTCTTCTCTTCATTATTTTGAGGTGGGTCTGGATCAATGTCAGCGGTGGAAGCATATTGTCTTCCCTTCTTCCTGGTTGGATAGTTTCTTGCATAGTGTCCATAATTGTCACATCTGAAGCAAATTTCTGAAACATCTCTTCTTTGATAACCTGGATTTGATGAAGACTTTTCACCTTTAAATGTTTGCCTGAAATTTCTTTTGAATTTTCCTCCTTTCTTTGTATGAAGTGCAAGAGCATGATTTTCTTCTAAGGAATCTTCCACTCCTCTATTTCTAAGTCTAAGTTTTTCTTGAGTACAATCTGTCCATAGACAATCAAAGGTTGGTAGAGCTTCTCTTCCACTGATATTCTGAATGAAAGGCTCCCACAATTTTGGAAGGTTATTGAGAGTGGTTAAGACAAGTTCTCTATCAGACATGATTTCTCCGATGGTCTCTAGTTGTTCTTTAATCTCTGATAACTTCATAAAAAAGATGGCAATTGTGTCACCCTTCGTCATCTTGGTAATTTGAAGTTGGATTTTCAAGGTAAGAGCTCTGAGGGTGTTGTCACTTTCAAACATTTATTTTAAAGCTTCATACATATCATAGGTTGTCTTCAGGTTGGCAATATGAGGTAAGAGATGATCTCTTACTGAGTAGATGATTAATTTTCTTGCTTTTACATCTTCTTCCTTTCTTATCTTCTTTTCTACATCTGTAGATGTGTCTGGTAGGGTTTTAGTTACCACATCCAAGAGGTCATCTTCTTCAAGGGTGACCTGAAGCCTTGATTTCCAAGAGCTGAAGTTGCTTGCTCCATCAAACCTATCTTCTACTGAGGCTCTGTTATTCATTTGATTAGTTTCTTCAAACTCTCGCCAATTGAATTTTGAAAACCTAATGATTAGGTTGAATTAGTAACCTTGGATTATGTTGGAGTTATGACTGCCAACAATCAACTTGATAGTGTCACATAGATGCTTGCTGATTTAAGAAAACGTTTCTTCAGAAATCTAAGATTAATATTCTGTAGAAATTTCGGCACCCTAGAAACCCTAGGGCCAAAAACTCAAAATTCTTGGAATTTGACTTTAAGAGCTTCTGGAGATGCACTAGAGGAGGGCGTACTCTTCTACGCCAAAGATAGGCCTAGCGCCCAAGTATTAAGGGCTAGAACACCACTGAAAGGAGGGTCGTACATAATTTTATGGAGACCCTAGAAGGGTTGTAGGGTTCTGCAAAAGGTGAGGGGAGACTTGGTGGATGCTTGTGCAATGGGTTCTTTCAAGACCTATGCTCTGATACCATGTTGATTTTCCAATGAGCAAAGTTAAGCATGAAGTTCATTCCATTTTAGCATTTAACCATAACCATTAATGTTGCAACAACCAAGATCACAAGAAGAAGTACCATGCACAAGAACACAAGAAGTATCCTAGGAAACCCTTCTCAACAAGGGGAGAAAACCCAACCAAATCCTTTGCTATATTCTTCAAGAGAAAGTCCTTCACCACCAAGAAAAACTAGCACACAAGAGGGTGCTCAAACCCTAGAATATTAGCGGCCAAGAGAGGTGTGTACTTTTCCCAAGAAGGTGTACTTGTTGAAATTTCCAAACTCACTTGAAAGATATGATTCCTAAATGGGGAATATACCTTTACTTATACTAACCTGAACCTGTCAACAAAAGTGTCTATTATCACAACAGGGCTGACCTCACTAGCTTATAATATAATTAATATTAACTAGATTAATTATCTTTTACATTAATTTCCAGTCACATTAAGGTGGGGCCAACCTGTACCCTTTACATTACAATTAGGGTTACAGGAAGGTCTGACGCTTGAACAATATAGCAAGGGATCTGATACACCCACTAGTGCTCATCCACTAGGGGCACATCCATATCTCTGGCTCACTGCATTACACAAAGGAACCACTTCTTCACACGTTCACCTATGCTCGTCCACTCAACAGATCTTCTTTCCCATTGCATTACACAGGAGAGTCATCTGGAGTTTCTCGTCAATTCTTCTGCTTAGAGGAGACTAATACATCATCTTCATTTCTGTTCTCATGACGATGCACCCAACACTTTGGGATTTCACACGTTCACCTTGTGCTCAGTCACAGGCACGTCTAACTCAACAGATCGCCTTTCCCACAGGATAATCATCTGGAGTTCTTCTCAAATCTCTGAATGGAGGAGGTCATCTCTACATTCCGATTCTGTCTCATATAGAACCACACACCCTCTTCAGGGGATTTCTCTCAGGTTTGTAAGCTGGAGAATATCTCACATGGTTGCAATGATCCACATCTCACAGGTTTGTAAGATGGAGAATGTCTCACATAACTGCAATCATCAACATATACAAAGAATAATCATATCTTCTTTTTTAGCATATTTGATAGAAGGTAAAGTAAGTTGAATAATCTATTTTTAAGCATATTTTTATCAAAAATCACCCTTTAGCTAATAACTACCTACACACCTCTCTTTGCCAAACATAACAAAAATATTGAAACGAATTAACCTCATATAAAAACATATTTGCAACTTAGCCTCCAAACAATGAGCAAAGTAGTGATTCAAAGAGAATCCCAAATGCCCAAAAAAGCAATTGTGTTGTACCATGCGTCTCCAAACAATGTTGCTTGCCAATGCAGTTTGCACTGAAGAGTTGATCTCAAACACATTTCTAACAACTCCTTGTTATCAAACTTGTAGTCCTAAAGAATGTGTTTCATGGTCTTTGGTCAACCAAAACCTAGACATACCATCAATGAGCACTCTTAGCCAAATGAGTTTTAGATGGCAGCCCTTGATAGATAATGAGCCAAGCAAAAACTAGTAATTTGTAATCGAGGTGAAAAGACTAAAGACCATGCACCTTAAAAATCCATCTATCCTCAATATTAGTAGAGTTCCATTTCACATTCAAAACAAGAGAGGAGGCGTGCTCTATGGAGAAGGGACTACATTTTTTTGTAGTAGTGTTAAATTTATATCCTAAACTTCCACCCCTAGTTCCCCCATCTAGGGCCCACATATCAATATTTAACTCATACAATGCCTTGAAAGAAATTAGTGCCATAATGTCCATGATAACCAATGTATAAGAAGACATGAATGCCTTATGGCGAGCTAACTATTTGTAATGCTTCCATGCTGGGCCACAAAATGTTGGAGATCTCTCCAAAAAAAAACACCCTTCTTGCTTTATTGCAAGCCTAGAACTATGTATGCTCAACAATACATTGACTCTGGTGGTTCTAGCTCTAAATAGGATGCCAAGACAAATCCCATCTTGCATGGCTACTTGTGAAATTCCACTTAACTAGTGGAGAAACAAACTTTCAAGCCTCCCACTTGCTCTTGCACATGGAAGGTCCTTAAAACTTGAAAAGGTGCAATGATGAGAGAATATCACATAGGCCAAATACCCCTTGAACCTTTAGGTTATGTTGAGCTAATTGAAACTTGTGTCACAATAAAATATGTGAATGAGTGGATCCTTCTAGGCACCATAACACCCATTTAGTTGCTAGATTTCTCTCTTGGGAGACAACATCAATAAGGCCCAAACCCCCTTCCTCTTGGGCATAATGCACACATCCTAAGGAACCATAAGGAGCCCTCTCTCACCACCATATTTGGACCATAGGGAAGAATAAAGAACTTGCTCCAATTCTTGAGCTACGCCTTGTGAGGGAACCAACATGAAACATGTAAATGTGGGAGGCCTAGAAAACTCTTGAAATATTGTAAACTCACCTATGAAAAAGAGATTTTTTAACTGCTAGATAAAGTGTTTTTTTTTTAAAGTTCTACAAGCACCAATCCCACATAGCCATTCACTGAAATCCTTGTGTTGAATGTGATCCTAATATTTCTAACAATGCATTGAAGAATTCACATGGAAGACCATTAATATCAGGGGACTTACCATTCTTCATATAAGGGTAGAAAATATCTCATGGAGAGCGGATATGCAGAGAAGATGCTTTGAAATGTAGCACAAACATGTCCCTTGTCTTTAAAGAGTCCTCTTCCAATGAACCATCATCTCTCCACAAGGCAAGAACCCACTCAGAAGAAGCTTTGTGCTTCAAGTAGTCAAAATAGAATTTTAGAGCCTACATCCCCTTCATCGATCCAGTTAAAGCAGGGACAAACTCTAGTGCCCCTAGGAAAATACTTCTCCTTGTAGAAAATCGATTCTTAATGAGCAACAACTTCCTAAAGATCAATATTATGTAGGGCCTCCTCCAACAACACACAAACTTCATCTAACTATAATTGTGCATCTTTCAATTACCTACTTCATTTCCTCACAATCAATCTTCTCCATCCCCTCAGGAATTTGACCATCTTGCAAATGGTAACATCTTTCCAAATGATCCAACCTTTAGCTACTTGAGGCCAAGGGGAAAGGTTCCATATGCGATGGACCAACTATTTAAATTCATGATACTTATGATGAAAGATATTTAACATAAAAAAATATGGAGGTGGAGAGTCAACCAACAATCCTAAAAAAATTGTAGCCAAGGTAGATGATCGTAAACTACATCCATCAACATGTCAATAGGATGAAGTTTCCCAGAGAAACAAGCCAATCATGTGTGTTGGAATGTTGTTCAATATCGAGAGGGGGGGTGAATCAATATTGATTCTTTTTCTCAAATTAAATTAATTCTTTATTAATTTATAACAATTTATCAACAAGAATGTACATAACTCTGAATTTTAAATGTAACAATCATAAAAATTATATTTCATTTACAAGTTACAGTTTGTAAGAGACACCAATCTCTCTACTTTTGAGCACCAACTCAAGGAGATACCAATCCCCTGTTTTCCAAGCACCAACTTGAGGAAGCACCAAATCCCTATAGATCAACCTCCAACATGTAGAGGACTATAATCCTGTTGTTTTCAAGCACCAACTTGAGGAAGCTACAACTCCCTATTTCAAGCTTTCAACCTATAGAGGACTCCAACCTCTCTTGCTCCTCCCTTCCACCCTCCCTTCATGTGAATGTTTCAAGTTCTTCCCTGGACTTTGTCTGTGTTTAGATCTTTTGAATTAGACCACAAAGACGTCTTCCATTCATCAGATCTTTCTATTTAAATAATCTTCCATTAGGTGTATGATATTTGAATCATTGTGTCTCTTTAAAAAAGAGCATTGATTCAATGTGCCTCTTCATAAACTTAATATTATTTTAGGAACAAATTACTTTTATTATTTTACAAAACCTATTCAATTACAATTTTGAACCCTTCTTTTCCTTCTCTGATTAGATCTCTTTGTATTTGAAGGATCTAACCCCTTTTTATTTCGGTCTCATACTTCTTCGCTATATTCTAGGTTCTTTAATAGACAAATTTTGAACCTTTTAACGTTCTCTGGTACATTTCTTGTGCCGTCGAGATGGATGGGTGCTAATCTCGTGGCCCCTTTTTCATAGAACCAAACGTTGTGACCAACATCTAAACAAAGAAGGTGCAAGGCTTGTTGTATGGTTTAGCCTGTAGACACTTTTTCTATTTACCAGGTGACCTTACCCTATAACTAGGTGTTCTCCAACATTTTATCCCTTCGCTGCCTCATGTTTTCAATTTAACCCTGGTCTATGACTAAGAGAAACCACACAAAGGGATTATCTTTGTGTTAATTAGATTGCCGGTTCGGATATGATCAAGTGTTGAGTAGACGACCCTGGATTATCTAGGTGCTTTAGACAGATTCACAATTTGGATTTAATCAATCGTCGAGTGGACGGTTCACAGACTCACGAACTCGGGTTTATTTTGGCGTTAATTATATCGATGGTTCGGATATGATCAAGTGTTGAGTGGATGAACCTGGCTTATCTAGGCGCTTTAGATAGATCCACAATTTGGATTTAATCAACCATCAAGTGGACGGTTCATGGACTCGTTGACTCACATGTCTTCCTTTTCATCTCGGGTGTCATCAGAATGCATGCCCAACTTCCGCTACCTCCATAATGAAACATACTTAGAAATTTTCAAGTGGCGGGTTCGCGGACTCACTGACTCACATGTCTTCTTTTTCATCTCGGGTGTCATTGAAATGCACACGCAACTTCCGCTACCTCTATAATGAACCATACTTAGAAATTTTTAAGTGGCGGGTTAGTGTTATCCTTTATATCAGTCTGATCGATAAAATATGATACTTAGCCATTTTTTGGGGTGCACAACGGACTCATGGTTAGTGTTATCCTTTATAGAGTTCGACCGATAGAATATGGTACTTAGTCATTTTTTTTGGGGTGCACAACAGACTCACGGTTACTGTTATCCTTTATATGAGTCCAACTGATAGAATATGATACTTAGTCATTTTTTTGGGAGGTGCGCAACAGACTCCCAGATTCATGAAACAATTCTTTTCAACATCCAACCTGTAGTCTCGATGCTGTTTTATGTTGCCATGTTGACAATTGGATTTTCAATGGAGACACAGACTTAATGGAGTAGACACTAAAAACTATTTGAGATATGGTCTGGAGGGAAGATGTTAATCTGTCTCAATGAAAATAATGGTGACCATATTGATCCTCTTTGCATCAATTCCAATACCAACATCATATACCCTCTTTGACATCAATGTCAACACTATAACATCATGTCCAACATTCTCCCCCTCTGAAATTGATGGCAATAGAGTAAAAACACTTTATTTTAATTTATTTTTTACTGTTTATTCTCCCCCTTTGACAACAATGGTAGAAGAGATATTTCTTTGCTCCCCCTGAGATTATACTCCCCTTGTCCATGTACTCCTTTTTCTGATGAAGCTTGTGCAATTTAATTAGATATGGAGATTACCCCCAATTTTTGTCTAAGGTATTCAAAAGTACCCCTAGGTAAAGGTTTTGTGAATATATTTGCAATTTTTTATTTAGTATCCACATATTACACTTTAACAACTTTTTGAGAAACCCGTTCCCTTAAAAAATGAAATTTGATTGGGATATGCTTGGTTTTTTAGTGCATGACAAGATTCTTAGAAAGGTTTATGGCACTGGTATTGTCACAATTAAGAAGAATTGGATGATCATACTTTACTTATAAGTCTTCTAGAGTTTGTTTCATCCAAATTACTTGAGTGCAACATAAGGAATCAACAATATATTCAACTTCTACTGTAGACAATGATATGGAGGGTTTCTTTTTACTTAGCCATGACACAAGACATTTTCCTAGGAAAAATGCACCTCTAATAGTGCTCTTTCTGTCATCCACACTTCCAACCTAGTTTGCATCAATATATGCAGTTAATGTGAAGTCTTATGTTTTTGAATACCATAATACAAAATCCAAGGTGCCTTTGAGATATCTAAAAATCATTTTAACTGCCTTCATATGTGTTTCTTTAGGTGCAGATTGAAATCTGGTAACTAATCCTACAACTTGCATGATGTCAGGTCTTATTGCTGTTGCATATAATAGGCTACCAATCATTGATCTATACATATTTTGGTCTACTTCTAGTGATTCATCATCTTTGCTAAGTTTGCATCCTGTAATCATAGGAGTGCTCATAGGTTTACAATCTTCCATTTGAAATTTCTTCAACATTTCTTTAATGTATTTGGTTTGAGATATCAATATGTCTTTGTCTGATTGTGAAACTTATAATCCTAGGAAGAATGTCAGTTCACCAAGCATTGACATCTCGAATTCTTTTTGCATTTCTGTAGAAAATTGCTTGCTTAGAGGATTTAATTACTCCCAAAATTTTTATCATCCACCTATACAACAACAATAATCATATTTTGATTTTCAATTTTAATGTAAAGATTGGCGTCAGTAGCTCCTCTTTTGTATCCTAGCTATTGTAGATGATTATAAAGTCTAGAAAACCATGCCCTGGGGGCTTGTTTGATACCATATAATGCTTTCTTTAATGTGCATATATAGTCTTTATTTTCTGATAATATATATCCTTCAGGTTGTTCTATATAAACTTCTTATTCTAGATTTCCATTTAAGAATGTTGATTTGACATCCATTTGATATATTTGAAAATTTTAAAACATGCAAATGTCAAGAACATTCTGATAGCTTCTAATCTGGCTACTGGGGCAAATGTTTCCTCAAATTCAATCCCTTCTACTTGTGCATATCCTTTGCACACTAATCTTTCTTTATTCCTTATAATTTGATCATATTCATTAAATTTATTTTTAAAAATCCACTTGGCCCTACCACATTTTTTCTTTTGGTCTTGGGACACATTTTCAGGTTTGATTCTTCTCTATTTGATCAAGCTCTTCATTCATGGATTTAATCCAATCTTCATCTTTTCCTGCCTCTGCAAATGTTTTAGGTTCTATTAGGGAGAACATTGTTTGTTTTGATTCATATGTTAGCCTTCTTCTTGTTTCAACTCCAACACTTTTGTTGCCTATGATTTGCCTTTCAAGATGATCTCTTTATACTCTTCTTGATGGTGCTTTTGATTCTTGTCTTGGTGATGCTTTCTCTTTGTTTTATACCTTCATTTGATCTGGAATTAAATTTTCTTAGATTATCATCATCTCTTTTTATATAACATTTTCTCCCAAAGACTCTGAAGTGTTTTACTGATGCTGGTATGCCAAACCACAACTCATATGGTGTCTTGTCATGGTTAACTCTAAGTTGTGCTATGTTAAATATATATACTATTGTATATATTGCTTTTCTCCAATAGATATCTGGGAGTTTGGATTGATTTAACATAGTTCTGGCTGCTTCTTGGACAATTCTATTTTTCCTTTCAACAACTCCATTTTGTACAAAACTCATTGAACTCATCTGAGGTAAATTCCCCTCCATTGTCTAATATTAGGCACTTGATTTTGAGATCAATCTCATTTTCAACATGTGATTTGAAAGATTTGAATTTTTTGAATGCTTTTGACCTATCTTTAAGAAAATATACCCAAGTCATCCTTGTATAGTCATCAATGAATAAAATGAAGTAATGTTCACCTTGCATGCTTTTAGTTCTTGTTAGTCCATAGAGCTAAGTGTGAACACATTCTAATGGTTTTGATGTAGAGTATTCTTTTGTCTTGAATCTTACTCTTATCCGCTTTCCATGTTGACAATGCCTACAAACAAAGTTTGAAGGTTCAATAATTTTTGGCATATCTCTTACAACTTCCTTTTTACTAAATTTTATAAAATTGTCAAAACCTATATGTCCCATTCCTCTGTGCCATAGCCAACTTTTGTCTATTTGGATCATGCACCATTTTTCTTCTTCTTCTATGTTTAATATATATACATCATTTGGTGTCTTAGGTGCAACAACCACTAATTTTCTTGAGCCCTCTTTCCTAATTTCACATTTTTGAGAGTCAAATATGAGTATGTGTCCTTGATCACATGTTTGGATTACACCAAGGATATTAGGCTTTAGATTTTCAACTAATAACACATTTTCTGCTTTAGCTTTGTTATTTCCTAGACTTACTGTACCCTTTCCAAGTATCTTGGCAGAGACATTATCTCCAAAAGTAACTCTTCCCTTTTACTTTCATTTTTTGATTGAGGAATTTATCTTGATCTCTTGTCATATGCTTTGAACATCCACTGTCAACATACCATTGACTCCTTTTATATTTGACACATAAGGCTACCTTACACTCTGTTTCCTTTTCTTCCATTTTTTTTCTTTCCATGTCTTCTTATACTTTTCTTCTTGAATGTTGGAAGTCCTTTTGGGATGCTTTGGTAGTCTACAATCATTAGCTTTTTGACCATAATTTTTTCATTTGTAGCATTCAACATTGTAATCTTGTAATGGAGAGAATGAATTATAGTTTCTATTTTCTTGATTATTATTATTCTTGCTGTTCTTATAACCATATATTTGAACATTCTTATGATTGTTCTTTCCATAAGCTCTACAATGTAATGCTTTATGCCCAAAATTATTGCAAGAGAAACAATAACCAAGAAAGATATGTTGATACATTTTTGGGGGATTTCTTCTTGTAGTTGTATTCCTTCTATATTCATTTTCTTTTGAAGGGAGATAAGATTTCTATTGATTAGAATAAGTCTTTATTTTGCTTTCTTCCTTTTTGAAAGAGATCTTAAGGGAAACTCCATAACTCTTCTCCCAATGCTCTGTTTGAATTGACTTTTTCATCCACTCTTTGAAAATATTCCACAATATTTTCTTCCTCTTTCATCTTCAGACTCTCAAACTGACCTCTGTATGTTTTAAGTTTTTCTTTCTTAACTTTTCCATCTCCTTCATAGATGAATTTGAGTTTGTCCCAAATTTCTTTTTTCTGATTTACAATGCATCACTTTTACAAATATGGGGTTTGCTAATCCACCCATAATTGCATTAACACCCCTGAAGTTATCATTGCAGAGTTTCTTTGCAGCAACATCTAAAGGTGCAGTAGATGGTGCAGTGTAACCATTTACCATAGATAGCCAAACATTACATCCAAGAGCCATTAGATAACTTTTCATCATTATACTCCAAAATGCATAATTATTTCCTTTGAATAATGGTGCTCTGTTGGAGGAAATTTCTTCTTGTTGATACATTGGATTTTTAGAATATACATTCAAGTGGTTAGACTGTGGTGAAGGAACCTTCTCTGATACCAATTGTTGAATGTTGTTAAATATTGAGAGGGTGCGCGAGGGGGGTGGGGGAGGGATGAATATTGATTCTTTTTCTCAAATTAAATTAATTCTTTATTAATTTATAACAATTTATCAACAAGAATGTACAAAACTCTTAATTTTAAATGTAACAATCATAAAAATTATATTTCATTTACAAGTTACAGTTTGTAAGAGACACAAATCTCTCTTCTTTTGAGTACCAACTCAAGGAGACACCAATCCCTTGTTTTCCGAGCACCAACTCCCTGTAGATCGAGCTCCAACATGTAGAGGACTCCAATCCTCTTGTTTTCAAGCATCAACTTAAGGAAGCTGCAAATCCCTATTTCATGTTTTCAACCTGTAGAGGAATCCAATCCTTCCTTGCTCCTCCCTTCCACCCTTACTTCCTGTGAATGTTTCAAGTTCTTCCTTGGACTCTATTTGTGTTTAGATCTTTTGAATTAGACCACATAGACATCTCCCATTCATCATATCTTTCTGTTTAAATAATCTTCCAATAGGTGTATGATATTTGAATCATTGTGTCTCTTTAAAAAAGAGCAATGATTCAATGTGCCTCTTCATAAAATTAATATTATTTTAGGAACAAATTACTTTTATTATTTTACAAAACCTATTCAATTATAGTTTTGAACCCTTCTTTGCCTTGTTTGATTAGATTTCTTAGTCTTTGATTGGTCGACCCCCTTTTTATTTCGATCTCATACTTCTTCGATGTATTCTAGGTTCTTTAATAGACAAATTTCAAACCTTTTAATGTTCTCTGGTACATTTCCTGTGCTGTCGAGATGGATGGGTGCTAATTTTGGGGCCTATTTTTCATAGAACCAAAAGTTGTGACCAACATCTAAACAAAGAAGGCACAATGCATGTTTTATGGTTTATCCCATATGCACTTTTTCTATTTACCAAGTGATCTTACCCTATAACCAGGTGCTATCCAACATTTTAACTCTTCGTCGCCTCATGTTTTCCATATAACCTTGGTCTGCCACCGAGAGAAACCACACACATGGCTTATCTTGGTGTTAATTAGATCGACGGTTCAGATATGATCAAGTGTTGAGTGGATGACCCTGACTTTTCTAGGTGCTTTATGTAGATTTTAACCTTGTACAATATTTTCTGCAAACATATTTTCAGTAAAAGAACATAAAATATACAATGGCAAATACAAACATTACACAGATATTTTTCCCCTGGAAACCCAAACCGAGAAAACCAACATATTCTATATTCATTCATAGTGGTACATTGTTTACAATAAAATATACATATAGGAGCCAACAACATCCAAAACCCTAACCCAATGACCTGGATTAGTCGACAACCCTAATTCCTTAACCGGAAATAGAAAACCATCGACAAAAACCATGTGTCGAAAACCCCACCAACAATGGACACAAAAAACGAGGCAAAAATGTGACATTACTACTCGTATAAAGAATATAAAACATACTCAACATTCTCCCAATTGTTGTTTTATTTTCATACAGGGGGTTACAGGGTTACATGGTCAACAATCTAGGGCAACAATTCCCATGGATCCTCTACACCAAGAGAACTTATCAATGCTCACAAATTTTGTTAATGAATCTACAACATTCTTCAAAGTGTCCACTTTCATCAACAACACTTTCTTTTCTTCAACCATTTCTCCCACAAAATGATATTGAATATCAATATGCTTTGTCTTTGAATGATAAGCCGGGTTCTTCGCCAGAAAAATTGCACTCTGACTGTCACAATCTATCCTTAAAGCTTGTTGTACCACCCCAATAAATGAACACAATCTTTGTAACCATACTGCTTCCTTACTTGCATGAGTGGCTGCCATGTATTCAACTTCTGTAGTTGAAAGTGCCACTACAGCCTGTATTTTTCTCATCCAACTTATTGCTCCTCCAAATAGGTTAAACACATACCCACTTGTAGATCTCCTACGATCCATATCTCCATCCCAATCTGCATCCACAAATCCATGTATATCCAACACTCTGTCCAATCCTAGTCTTCCTTGGTAGCACAATCCATAGCTAGCAGTGCCATGCAAATACCTAAAAACCCTTTTTATTGCTGTCCAATGTTCCTTCCCTGGTTTTGACATATACCTGCTAAAAACTCCCACTTCATGTGCAATGTACGGTCTAGTACAAACCATTGCATACATCAAACTTCCAACTGCACTCACATATGGAACACAAGACATGTCCTCCTCCTCCTCCTGTGTCTTGGGACACTGACCCGCAGATGAATTTACACCAACAGGAATAGGAACCTTGATCGGTTTACATTCCTTCATATTAAACCTCTGCAATATTGTCTCGACATATTTTCTTTGATTTAACCAAAGTTTCCTCTTTTTCCGATCTCTTTTAATTTCCATGCCCAAAATGAAATTTGAAGCACCGAGATCCTTCATGTCAAATTTAGAGGACAATTGAGTTTTCACATCCTGGATAATCTCCTTGTTGTTTCCTATCAACAACATGTCATCCACATACAAGACCAAATAAATCAAATGATCACCAATTAATTTAAAATACACACGATGATCCTCTTTGCTTCTTGTGAAGCCAATTCCCATCATCTAAGTATCATATTTTTAATACCACATCCTTGGCGATTGTTTTAAACCATACATGGACTTTTTTAGCTTGCATACCAGCTCCTTCTTTCCCTTCACAACAAATCCTCCTGGCTGCTTCATATAGATTTCTTCTTCTAGATCCCCACGTAGGAATATTGTCTTCACATCCATCTGTTCTACTTCAAAATAAAATGCAACGACTACAAATAAAATAAATATTATAGAGGTTAACTTGGCAACAAGAGAAAAAAAATCACCAAAATCAATTCCCTCAACCTGAGAATAACCCTTTGCTACTAACCGAGTTTTGTATTTCTCCACTTTTCCTTCTGCATTCAACTTTTTTTTAAATACCCATTTTCTACCAATGGGATTTCTTCCAGTCGACAACTCCACTAGATCCCAAGCATCATTCTTATCCAAGGATTCCATTTCTTCATCCATGGCCCTTTTCTAGAGCTTTCCATCCTTTGAATCCACTACCTCCCTGACAGTTCTAGGATCATCATCACTAATAGACAGCCAAATTTGAACATAAATCAGATGGAGTATACCTTTCCGGTAGCCTTCTTTCTCGAACTGATATCCTCAATACTGGAGTATGAGGATCTTCTTCTTCTAATTCATGTTCTTCTATAGAGTCCGATTCATCATCCTTTAAATCAAACTCTGTTTTCTCTGGTTCTTCCTTACTTGGTAGGAATTCATGTTTAACAACATCCTCCATTTCTCTAAATACCACATCTTGGTGATACACTACCTTCTTAGTTTCTGGTTTCCAAAGCTTATAACCTTTGAGACCATCTTTATATCCAATAAAGATACACTTTCCAGCCTTCTTGTCTAGCTTACTCCTGTTTTCCTTTGGAACATGAATATATGCATCACAACCAAATAACTTGAGATGTGTGAGAGAAGGTTTCTTACCAGTCCATACCTCTTGTGGAGTATTTTCATCCAATGCTAATGAGGGTGATCTGTTGACCAGGTAACATGCAATACCCACTACCTCTGCCCATAATTCTTTCCCTAACCCAATACCACTGAGCATGCACCTTGTTTTTTCCATCAACATCCTGTTCATCCTTTCTACAACTCCATTATGCTGAGGTGTATATGGAGTAGTCTTCTGCCTTGCTATACCACACTTCTTACAGAATTCTTCAAATTCATTCCTACATAACTCTTCGCCATTATCTGTCCTCAAAATATTAATTCTTTTCTCTGTTTGATTCTCAACAATAGCCTTAAACTCTTTAAACCTGTCAAAGACTTTAGATTTCTTCTTGAGGAAATATATCCAAGTATTCCTTGAGAAGTCATCTATAAATAAGACACGGTACACATATTTTCCCAATGATGGGACCGAAACAGGTCCAAAAACATTACTGTGAACTAGCTGTAAAATTCCTTCTGTCCTCGTTGCACCAGAGGGGAATCTTACCCGATTCTGCTTCCCATATACACAATGTTCACAAAATCAAAATCCAGAGAGAAATTAGACATACCTTCAACCATACCTTTATCGTACAGTAGTTGAAGACCCTTCTCTTCGATATGCCCTAGTCTTTGATGCCACAACATAACCTTTTCTCCAGAGATTGTAGGAGTTCTTTCCTCTTCAACTCCAATATCAGGAACAATGGAACTATTACACCCATCACTAATAGTGCTTCCTTGTAGATTATACAAAGTTCCAAATCGAACTCCCTTCAACAACACCATTGCTCCTCGAACGATCCTGCAGGTTTCCTTTTCAAATATTTTTTTACATAAATTAAATTTCTGGCCAATCTTGGGATGTGCAGAACACCAACTAGTTTTCTAATCCTTCCATCTATGAGCCTCAAATTGAGTTTTCCTCGACCTATGACTCTGGTTGTCGAGTCATCACCTATGAAAAGATTACCTCCATCATACCTTTCATATTCACAGAACCACTCCCTGTGGGGAGTCATATGAAAGGATGCACCTGAGTCAACCAACCATGCCTCATGATCTGCATGTGTGCTTGAATAAGCCAAGTACACATACCCTCCTTCCTTGGAGGTCTTTTCTTTTGTAGAAGGATATTCTTTAGATCCCTTATTTTTCTCAACTTTGGATCTACACTGCTTCTTGTAGTGCCCTTCTTTTCCACATCTCCAACATACATTTATAAACTCTCCAGGAGATTTAGATCTACCCTTAGACTTAGATCTCCCACTTGAGAACTTAGACCTATTTATTTTCTGGGAGCACCCTCTTGCAAATAATGCGTTTGTGCTATGTCCTTCCATATTCTTCCATCTCATCTCCTCCAACAACAAGGATGAGACCACTTCATCAAACTTCAAGGCAGTTGTATTACTACCTATGGGCACAACCAGACTATCCCACGAGTCTGGTAAAGAACACAATAAACTGATACATTTATCTTCATATGAAATTTTAATCTCAACATATAGTAACTGACTTACCACAATATTGAAGGCGTTCAAATGCTCTGCCACCAAGTCTCTATCTCTCATCCTCAGGTTATACATCTTCTTTCTTAGGAATAGTTTATTTACTAGTGACTTAGATTGATACAACTTCCCCAACTTATCTCATAAATCCTTGGCTGTAGCTTCCTCTGACACATTCAATAATACTGAATCTGAGAGACACATTTAGATTGTTCTCTTCGCCTTCCGATCCAAGTTTTTCCAGTCATCTGCTGAAGTTCCTGTAGGTGTAGTACCTGGATCTATCGTGATCCACTGATCTCTGTCCACCAACATATCTTCCATATTGAGCTTCCCCATCTCAAAAATTTTCCCATTAAACTACTCGATCTCCATTTTCAAATTGCTCGCCATTTCCTTTCACCTGAAAAATCATTACCAAATACCTCCCACTGTAACAAGGCTTATCACAGTCTCGAGCCAAAACCTTGACCACGAAGGCATTCCCCTGAAGCCAACAAAGCTCTGATACCAAATGTAGATTTTAACCTTGTACAATATTTACTGCAAACATATTTTTTGTAAAAGAACAAAAAAGATACAATGGAAAATACAAACATTACGCATAGATTTTTCCCCTAGAAACCCAAACCAGAAAACCCAACATATTCTATATACATTCATAGTGGTACATTTTTTACAATACAATATATATATAGGAGCCATTGACATCCAAAATCCTAACCCAATGACCTGGATTAGTCAAAAACCCTAATTCCTTAATTAGAAATAGAAAACCATCGGTAAAAACCATGTGCCGAAAAGCGGCCCAACAATGGACATAAAAATCGAGGCAACATGAAAAATGAGGAAAAAATGTGATACATTTCTCGAGGCAAAAACACTACTACTCATGCAAAGAATATAACACATACCCAACGCTTTAGATAGATCCACGGTTTGGATTTAATCAATCGTCGAGTGGATAGTTTGTGGACTCGCGGACTCGGGTTTATCTTGGTGTTAATTAGATCGACAATTCATATATGATCAAGTGTTGAGTAGAAGGCCCTGGCTTATCTAGGCACTTTAGACTGATCCAAAATTTGGATTTAATCAACTGTCAAGTGGACGGTTCATGGAATCGCGGACTCACATGTCTTCCTTTTCATCTCGGATGTCATCAAAATGCATGCCCAACTTCCGCTACCTCCATAATGAACCATACTTAGAAATTTTTAAGTGGCGGGTTTTCAGACTCACAGACACACATGTCTTCTTTTTCATCTCAGGTGTCATTGAAATTCACGCCCAACTTCCGCTACCTCCATAATGAACCATACGTAGAAATTTTTAAGTGGCGGGTTAGTGTTATTCTTTATATTAGTCCGACCAATATAATATGATACTTAGCCATTTTTTGGGGTGCATAGCAGACTCATGGTTAGTGTTATCCTTTATATGAGTCCGACTGATATAACATGATACTTACTCATTTTTTTGGGGTGCACAACGAACTCACTGTTAGTGTTATCCTTTATACGAGTCTGATTGATAGAACATGCTACCTAGTCATTTTATTTTTGTTGATTAAGGTTGGTTGTCATTGATGTCAACCCTTGAAGAAAGCCCCGCAGCACAAAGGTTTGGGTAATGGACCCAATATTGTTTGATGTAAATATGACTCATTATTTTCTTGTCATGGTTGATAAGAAGTAAAGATGAATAAACTCCAAAGTGGTCCCCTTATGGTGAAAGCCCTCATGGGAAGACACTTTGCGGAGTAAGAGAAACCATGCTTAATTATGGAATAATGAGATGAAGGACAATGAATTTGATAGGTAAACTATCCTAGATGGATATTTCTTGTCATTCTATTTCCGGTGGTATGTGGAACGTCGCATAAATCCTCACAGTTAGAGAGTTATGGCCATGAGAAGTTGGAGACCCCAGGTTTGGGTAATGGACCCAAGATTGTTTGATGGATAACGGTATGAGTTATGATATATTTTCAGATAATACTATTCTATATGGATATTACATGTCATTCCATTTTTGGTGGTATGTGGAACGTCACATAACTCCTCACGGTTTGAGAGTTATGGCCTTACGAAGTTGGAGGACCCTCATATGTCGTCTAGAAGCCCCAAAAGGTCAAAGTAGTCAAAGTGGTTTAAGAGATTTTAAAAGGTAAATAATAAAGTGAAGTAATGAGTGTATTATAATTCAAAGTGAATACAAAATAAATTATTTCAATAATAAATTTAATGGAGAAATTAGAAGTGGGTTAACCCTAAAATAAGGAAAGTGGGGCCAAGTGACCTAGAAGATGTTTTTAAGGAAGCTACTTGGAGAGTATAAATAAGAGGCAAGGCTCTCTCATTTTAATCACACTTGAGAATATTGAATATCTATAGGTGTCTAAGGTAACCAAGGATATCTAAGCCGAAATTCTGAGGGAAGGTGAAGAAAAGAAGGCCGAAATGCAAGGAAGGATAAATTCTTTTGATGATGCTTTCTAAGGTATGTTATTTACAGGTCATCTCACCATTTTCGCTATAACTTTTTTTCTATAATGATTCAGACCGTGAAATTGCTATGAAATTGAGAAAACATATCCAAGTATATGTGGTAAACAATTCATCTTTTGGGTCATTTTATTTTTGGATTTACACTCCATGGAAAATAGGGTTTGTGGCTAGTCCTGAAACTAGTAAAAAACACGTGTTTCTGGTAAAAATGTCATAACTTCTTCATAACAGATCCAAATTAAGTGAAACAAAATGTGTTGGTTAGGGTACAGTCTTTAATATGTTTGGTAACATTTTTATATCAATTCAACAAATATTTTGTGTGGGGCACGCTCTACAAGGTCGCTCTTTAGAATAAGCCAGAATTCAACAAGGTATGCCATTTTTTCTATAACTCCTTTTCTGAGAGGTTCCAAGTAGTGACACCTGAAGGAATTGCACAAAAAACATTGAAAAACATTGTATATCAGTTTTAGATCTTTATACATTATAGGTACAAAGTTATGATTACTTCAAGTTAGGATTGTTGACTAATCCAATACTAGGCATGTGAGACTAAATAAAAGTTTGATGAAAATGATAGTCTCTTGTTGTTGAAGTTAAGGAAGGTTTGAAGGAATGTGATCATATACACCAGGTCTATTACATATCTACAAATCAGATTTGGATGATGAAATTGATGAGGGCTTTCAGTTGAGGTACATGTTGAGTACATGGTTGAGACAAGTAGTTGATGAGTTGGCACATACATGAGGTGTATAGTTGATGATGTTGGTACATATTGATGAGTCATAGTTGATGAGTAGTTGACACATGATTGGTACATGGTTGGATGCACTTGTTTATGGTACATGTTGATTACAGGTTATTTGGTACAGGTTGGTGCATGGTTGATGCACTTGTTTATGGTACAGGTTGATTACAGGTTGAGGTACAGGTTGATGCATGGTTTAGATTTATTGGTACAGGTTTACAACGGTATATCTCACAGTGACAGGTTGACAGTGGTTCCATCATTCTACTTCTACTTCGGGGTGGCAGGACGGGGCAAGGACATGTGGTTGTAGCCACCTTCCGGTTGTAGCCGAAGAACATAGGGGGTTGTAGCCTCCTTCTGGTTGTAGCTAGAGAATTGGGAAGTTGGAGCTTCCCTCAGATTGTACCCTGAGAAACTAGGGGGTTGGAGACTTCTTCTATTTGCAGCTGGAAAACAAAGGAAGTTGGTGCTTCCAATGAATGTAATTCTTCAAGACATATAAGAAAAAGCATTCCGTGGTTTTCTCCCGATTTGGGTTTCCATGTAAAACACTGGTGTACTGTGTATGTGTATGTTTGTTCATTTGTTCATTGCATATTTACTCTTCATTTATTGGATGATAATGCTTCATTGATATAACACTTGGATTATATGGTTAAAAAGGATTAAATTGCTTTATGATTGATTCACCCCCCCTCTCAGTAATCCAACAGTTTTTGGATGTGCAACAGACTCACAGATTCATGAAACACTTCCTTTCAACATCCAACCTATTAGGGTAGTCTTGATGCCATTTTATGTTCTCGTGTTGACGATTGGATTTTTAATGGAGACACAAACTTTTGGAGTAGACACTAAAAAAAATTGAGATATGGTTTGGAGGGAAGATATTAATACTTCTCAATGAAAATAATGGTGACCATATTGATCCTCTTTTCATCAATTCCAATATGAACATCATATACCCTCTTTGACATCAATGCCAACACCACAAGATCATGTCTAACAATGTGGCCCATAAAACCAATCCAACCTACCCTATACCATGTCCCTACATTACTTGAAGTTGCACCGAGTAAAACACCCCCCACAATCCGTGCTCTTCTTATTCTAATTAGGGTCAAAAACCTATAAAGTAATATTACAATGGGTCCATGCATGTTGTTCCATCCTATAAACGACACTGTTAACACCACCATCCCTATCCCCTACTCAAACCACCATGTTGAAGTCCCCTCCTAAGATCCATTCTACGTCAGGAAGAGATGATGCCATCTAGTCCCAAAGAGTACATCTATCAGTGCTAGAGTTGTGACCATAGAATGAATAAAACCACAAGATCTATATTCCAACAAAACTACAATCCACACACATCAATTGGATGGGTCTGTTTCATTCCAAACAATAAACTCTTTGAAAAATGTGAAATGAACAAAACCACACCACCACTCCCCTAACTATGGTCAAAGACCAACATGGGCCCTTCCAACAATGAGTCATCTGTCATCACAAATCAAAACTGTAAGTAGACTTGATCTCTTGAAGAAAAACCATAGTGAATGCGTACTTTTGCAACATATCTCTAAAAAACAATGTATGACTTGGAATAGTCATCTCTCTAATATTATAAGATATGAAAAAGAGCTTCATTCATGGATTATCCCCATTTCCAAGCTATTGAATTTTCTACTCAACACACAATCCCCCAAGGTGTATCATCAGTGCTCTAGAGATTTCATAAGTACATTATTATAAAATTTAGGACATAAAGAAGTGAATGTATCTTGAGCTAATGTTTTTCCCATGAAGGAGACTTGGGCTCCCTCCATTTATTAGTCTTGACCTTCCACCCTTTGTAAATCTCCATAGCCCTTGGATCTTTAGTCTAAAGTTGAACAATGGAATAAGACTGGGAAGAATGTTTCCTTGGGCTACTAACCTATGAAGAAGATGTGAGGGGGACCTTTGGAAAATATTGCTCCTAACCATGAACTTGACCTAGAATGGAATGTTGAGTGGAACAAGATGAAAAAATTGTACCCGATTTTCCTAAGGAATATATTTCTCTTTACGCTGGTCCAATTTGGGCATTGAATAGGGAAACCTTAAATAAGATGATCATGAGATTGACATGAAACACATGAATTGCACAGATTCAGATACCAAACCATTTTGCTGACAAAATCCATCCATAGTGAACACACAAGAAGAGCTTCTACTTCAGATCTACCTCCATACAAACATGTAGGTTGGCATGGAAAGTGCCACAACGACCATCCAAAATCAACACTTTTCCAAAATGTTGAGTAAACAAATCCACAAATGGTTAGTGATCAACATGGAGCCTATGAAACTTGATACAAAGTGGGTAGTGTCCTTGAGACTTATCCTCAAGGTTAAAGGCAAATCACTAGGACTGCACATACACCAATGTGATTGCAATATTCTAAGTGCCACACTGAGGAACATTCCATGCAATGGAGTTCGAGTTAAAAAAAAGTCAAAGATATTTAGACTCAAGGCCCCAATGCGAGTTCAATGAAATTTGTTTAGTTTCATAGTTCACGATAACCCATTTCTTAGAGGCATCTTTATTTGGCATTTTGTGAAGAAAAATAGAATATCTCCCTTGTGCTCAAGGTTTTATAACCCCCCTGTTCATACTCGTTGCAATTCATGAAAATATTCCAATAAAAATCAAATGGGTTCACTTGAGATGTAGCTTTCTTTTGTACTAGGGGTTGGATGACATTATTAGAGGAATTCAAAGAAATGTCTATGTGTGCTACCTCCATTTTTGAAAACATATGCAAACCACCAATGGCCTTCTAATACTGGCTAAAGAATATCTTTCGGTTTTTCCAAAAACATAATGTTTCCCAAGAATGAGGAAAAGGATATACAAGTAGTAACTGTTGAGTGAAAAATATGTCGCATAAATTCTCAACGATTTAATGTCAACCAGGAGCTCGTAAGCTTAGAGGCACAACACAATATGTGCGAGGATTGAAGTTGTTTATTCTAAACTACTAAAGCAAAGAACACAAAAATAACATGAATATACAAATGACAAATTTTACCTACTATATACAACACATAGGTGTACTGGCATCAGTGCATGGGGGCCCTTCCATCCTTCAGCAAGTACACCATAATCTTAACACGGAATAGAGATCAAAATGGAAGCATGTCTTGTATTCAAAAGAATATGATTACATCAATTCAAAACATGAGCATTTCCTGAACTTCACACCTATATCTCCATATATCTCTATCTTTCCTCCATCTCCATATCCTATATCATATCTATATCTCTCCCCTTTTGAAAGGAGAAGACTCTCCTATTTATACAAGAACATAAGAAGCTACCCCATTAATGGAGATCCACTATTCTCTCCCTAGATCCATAAAAATCTCATATAGTTACAACCAAATGGCAAA